>PKQL01000352.1:0-29116 GCA_002916455.1 Penicillium sp. CF05
TCGCCTCGCCAAAATTGAGGCCGTATTAATCAAATAACCATCTAATATATCCGGGCATATTAAATCGGCAGATTCCGCCTCAGGTTAATTCCCTACAAGGAGCATCCACCCTAAGAATGAATCAATGGCACACTTGTTCAAAGTAGGGATGGTGAGTTTGAGTATACATCAGTTAAATTGATGCCGTCCGTCGTTCATCACCCTATGTCTTTCAGTGCCCTCATGCTTGATTTCCTCGCCTACCTTGACCTTTGATCTTTTACTTTTACACCTAACCTAATTACCACAATGTCAAAAGGTGCCTACATACCATGGACTGCATCCGAGGAAGACAACCTCGAACGATGGTTATTTGAACATCGCTGGATGTCGTGGGAAAAAAGGGCCGAGGAATATTCCAAACAACACGATAAAGGCCGGTCATTCGAGTCGCTGCGAGGCAAATGCAACCAGCTTCGGAAAGGGATTAGAAGACGGCGTCCCATCTCTGACAGAATGTCTACACGCACCCGTACGGCGTCGCGTAGGGCTCGAGCCCTACGGTACCGACATCAGAGGCTTCCGGAGGGCTTCCCTCCTTGCCCTCCAGCCCTCAGGCTCAAAACCCCGGATCCCTGGGCTCGCCGGCTCTTGCAGCAGAGGCAAATATCCGAAAACCAACTCCCGCAAGCTTCTGCAGTGACCTCGCAGTACGAGGATGACCATGATTTCCCATGCCCAGCATATCATGCCACCCCGGGTAGGTAGTTGTGAAGCCAGCATTAACATTGCATTGACGGTTGCTAATTGCCTCTTTAGTTTACATTAGCCCTAAGCCCTTCTTTCGGCGACGTGAACAGCCACTGGCTGTTTCACAGCTTTGGCAGATGATTCGCCGCATCCGCATCTCAACGGGAGAAACGTGAACTGACTAATACAAAGAGGATGGTCAGGCAATATAAAATGGAATGGAGGTTTTGTGGAGGGAATGGAGATGTAATTATGCGGATGAATGTATACAACATCCTTACATATGAATACAATTGGATAAAGCTTCATTACAGTACCTCCTTGCCCAGTCTTCTCCCATTCTCAAATTTGGCACAGGGCTTTAGGCCAAGCTAGTGATGGTGATCTATCCACGAGGGCGAAAATACGGGTAGTGACTTCATGACAGTGGAAGAGGTCTGGCCCTGGACCTGCTCCCTGTCCTCCTCCTCTGACCTGTGCTTCTAAATCAGGGCTCCGTTACACGTGTTCCTCTCGTAATTTGTACACAGGCCCGTCATGACTATAGAACTGGCAGCAAAGGGGCATATTGACCCCAGTGATTTGGAAGAAGGACAATTTCTGGGCTTTCATCTTGGCTTCCATCTCGTCATGGTGCGAACGAGCCGCCCTTGAGTGAACAAAGTGTTTGAATAGTGTGAGTTGGCCGGTATGTTAATCGAAAGGATTCAATTGCCAGCAGCTACAAGTCGCCCCACTTCGAAACTATTCATGGCTTTGCGTTATATGAAGCTTGATCTTGGTATTCTATATAGCTTCACCATGAGTACCATGCCTCTGTAACCCACGTGATTATTTCCCAAACACGCGGGAAAGGTTATGGAGAGGATTGTATTTGTCCGGTATTTCCCCGAAGCATGGAGCCGAACACCTACTCAAGCTTGGGCAACTCAGATTCGTTGTTTTTCTTTCTAGATCCTCAACCAAGGTAGCGAATTGGATAGACCGGTCGCTAATCATGCATGCCACCAAATTGGGCGGTTTGATCGCCATGGGTAAGAAAAACGGCCCTCGTATGTAATTACAGGTACGC
Organism: Penicillium sp. CF05; assembly: GCA_002916455.1. NCBI lineage: Eukaryota > Fungi > Ascomycota > Eurotiomycetes > Eurotiales > Aspergillaceae > Penicillium > Penicillium sp. CF05. The sequence goes on from PKQL01000352.1 coordinate 1,802, forward strand.
CTAGAGTGGACCACGCCCAAACTCCGAGGGGCCCGCATCTCAAGCATTTCCATGGTTCGCCCGTATAGAGGCTCCATAATATCTCCATAAAAGTGGGGTATGTGACTGGACGGAAGAATGATCTGGTCGGTTGGAAATGAAAAGCCGAGCAAAACATGAATCCAGACTAGACATGAAAATCAAACCAAGTTGGCAGGTGAAAGGAGCCAGAGGCAACCATCCACGCGACAACTCGAGAAAGTTATATCAGCCCTATACGCCGTTCGTGATAAACATCTATAAACTCTAACTAATTTCCTGTATCTGAAAGCTTACGTAAATCAAATCTATAATCTGCACAAATTGTATCGATATTGCCACGAAGGTTCAAATTTAACAAAGCTCGATCAGGGGAAAACCTACAGAGCTGTGTTTTCGATGGCCCGCTTTTCCCAGTAGCTATTGAAAAAATAACCCGGTAATCTTGTCTATCAAGAACATCTCACTCTCTTCCTCTTCCGTTTCGGCTGAGCGGTTCGGATTAACACGTAATTGCTAACTTAAGTAGAATTAGGCTCTGACTTGATCCTAGCTCTGGCGCGCGGACTTGGGTAGGCGTGCTGGATTTCCTTGAATAGTGGAGATTCCCAACGATTTGCATATGCTATCGACACTTGTTTTCAGGCCGAATTCTCTCTCCTTCAATCCATAAAGCTCGTCGCGCACCTGTTCCATTACTTTCTGTACCCCAGAGATGTACACTGCACACTCTCTGAAGTCATCTTCGATTTTTCTGTCGCGGTTAGCAGCATATCATCTATAATGCCAAGTACCGACCCGACCAGAGCCAAACGAAGATCCCACGGGGTCTGATAGCGGAGAGGGAGACACTTACTTGGTTCGCTCATCCAAGCTGAGGATTGATTAGTTAGCCAACTAGAACGTGATTAATAGGGCGCATGGATGTTATGTACTCACTCCTCGATACACGTAACCAAAGTCCGAATTATCTCATTTTGAGACGTAACTTGCTGCGGAGACTCTGCATGCAATCAGCCCTGACCCTGATATTGGCGGCTATACCCCCCGGTACTCACGGCAAATATTCTCCTCGTTCAGTACAGTGAGGCCCAGTGCTCTAAGGTTATTCTCACTGGGAGGGGTGCTTTTGAAAGACGGCTTTTCCGTGCTACCCATTTTGAGAAAAGAAGACGAGTAAAGGTAGTTGCCCGAACGAGATATTATTCAAGGAGTAAGGTGCCTTTTTATAGAGAACGCGGGCCCTTGGACACGTGACGAGGGCCGTCAGCTGGTGAGGCCATGTTATTTCTAATATCTCGCGACCTGGTCTCCAATATCCCTTAAGGTAAGATTGCTTCTTCAAAAATACTATACATGTATCGATTCTCGCGGGTAACTACAATGTTTGGTGCGCGTGCTAGCTAGTTGGTTATTGCTGGATTTATTTGTTCCCACTAAATAACCAGACAGACGCAAATCCCACTGGAACTAGCCAACTTCGTTTATAAAGTTTTCATGGCCCATTGCTGTATTAGCTCCGTTCTGCTCAAACCTCGGCTAATACTAACCATTAGTTGAAAAATTAATTAATAATTAAAATTGGATAAAATAAATAACAATATTCACTGATGCTGTATAAGCCCAGATGACCAACGTAAAGGTATAAAGTTGAGGGATTCCGTTCCTCCAGCCACGCCAGCACTTTACTGTCCAGTTACACATCTCGATTTGTCAATTTTTGAGGCCATACAAATGTATTACACTCCATACAACTTGCATCGAGGAGACCATCAGTTGCTGTCAGGTTCGACTGGTAACATGGTTCCTGCCTCAGGCTCATCACCATACCCGGTGGGCACCCACGATGTGCGAAATGATTCTGGTATACGTCGCCAATTTTCGAGAATAAAGAAGCCAACAGGTCAGAATCTCGTGGCCTCAAAACGGATCTGGTTACCAGAGGAAGACAAAACTATTGTTTACCTCCGAAACCAGGGGAGAGGGTGGCTCGCCATCAGCAAGCATCTTAACGAGAGAAGTCCTACTGCCTGTCGCCTCCGTTACCAAAACTACTTGGAACGCTGGGACACCTGGAATGATGATAGCAAGACTCAATTAGCGCAACAGTATTTTAGGTATGCCATGAGTCTGTCCCCGATAATGTCATTATCCTAACAGCTCAAATGCCATCTAGACACAAATCGGAGCTGTGGCTAAAGATAGCCAAGGAGATGGCTGTTCCTCCGCGCGCAGCAGAGGGCATGTTTTGGGAGCTCGCGGAGAAAGAGATCGCTAGTCGCACTGGCATCATACATTCACATCATCTTGGGAATCCTTCATCGAGCTTTGAATTCAAATCTAGGAGCGTTCGAGTCAATGATGTATCAAAAAGAAGTGAATTGGTCAATTTCAACAAGAAATCAACGATTCAACTTCCATCGTTAAGGGAAGTTCTATCCAGCCTTTCCGCATGTCCAATGGTGGCGGAACTTCCTGCAATGCAGTCTTCGTTCATCTGAGAAACACGTCTCAGAAGAGCTGCCATCTGTTCATTCACGCGAGAAGAATCCAAGATGCCGAGCTTCCACCTGAAGGCTTTTGGGGGATTTGGATGAAGATGGTAATGGGTATTGGGGGAACAATAGCCGTTCGATGATATAGCGTTTTGATCAACGCATATAAATTCCACTCATTGCCGGCGTTTTGGTTCAACCGAAGACAACCGTATCTTATAACGAAATTGAACATGTTCGGTGTTTACGTCGCTAGTCTAATTTTGCGCTGTTGGTTCCGGTGTATTCCATACCCGATGTTGCAGGCTCCATTTTATGTTCGTTTCTTGCACCGGTTCGGACTAGCTCCCATAGAAGAACTTATAAAAGAGCGCGGGCCAGGACAATAGGGATTTTAGGTTCAAAAGCCTTCTACCATATACTATTTTAAGCTACTTGTCTACCTTAGTTTTTGGACTCCTTTCATTGAGTCTGTATCACCGCAGCTGATAATGATCAGGATTCTATTTCCGAGCAGCTAAGGATTAGAGACTACATTATACCATCTTTCCTGGACGGACTGGAATGAAAATTTGCGAATAAGACATCTTCTTCCCTCGCAAGGTATGCTTCGTTCAGTCCTTGGACTCTCCCAGTCCCACTGGAAGGTACTAGACGAGAACATAACCTTGCTCGATACCTCGAACTTCCTCTCATGAGCAATACTTTGGCCAAGAATATAGATGCACTCTTCGAGAACCCACAACCGCATCTGATTGAAACGAGCAACACGTTATAAGTCAATATCATTTGGTCTGATGTCGCGGATGCAGATTACCAGCCTGAGCCCCAGGAGGATCGTGGTTAAGTGCCAAGGTTCGACTATCTCAGTATGACCATAATATCCTCCTTCCTGGCAATACCCAGCGGCTTGTTCATCCATTGTCCCATGAACCTGAGGTGCAAATGGAACGGGACATACTTGCGCTCGTGATCTCGGAATATCTTATCCAATCAGCTTGCTCTAGAATGTATGCCGTTCGAGACTCCTCTTGATTCTACGCTACTGGTGATGTGGTTATGCAAACAAACAAGAATGTTCTTGATATCCAAAGAAAAGCTTGACACGCTTTTGTAGGTTTCAGTAAATTCACCTGGCCCTTCAATACATATCGCTCATGGATCCCTGATGTGACAGCTCCTACGAAAATTATGAACCTGAACTCTCAGGTCCCTGGTGCCCCAGAGCATGCAGTTACTCAGGTGCAGCATACAAACTCGCCAAAGAACGAAAGGAGAATTTTATGTATGGAAGAAAACGTTCCAAGAAGGACGAAACGATGAAGCTACCAATGGCCAACCATGGGACCATGATGACAAACTTCGTCTTCCTAGATGGTTTGAAGCTCGAAGACATCTTCCAAAAAAGCAAACTGAGCTCGAATTTGAACGAGATTTAGATCACCGTCGGAAGTACAGCGGCATCTACGCTATGTGGTATCAAAAAAACGGGAACAAACGAAAGAGGGCTCTGCGATACAAGGGCAAGCCTTCAAAGTCTCAAGCTGCCTCACACTGTCAACCAACACTAGCCTTTGACTGCACTCAGAGCTCGTTCGGTTTCACTTCCAGCAATGGCTGCCCCTCAGCCGCGCGATATGTGTCCGACGCCTTCCAAGAGCGTCACAGAAGAATCCATAACAGCACGAAAGGAGTATCAATCAAGACGACCTGAAAAAGTCATCTCATCAGGGCAGTTCAACCGAAATGCGTCCAGGGCCCAATTCAGACTCTCCGATGTTGGGAATATGCAAATTTATCACCACATACCGTATTCACTCTCATTGCTTTGGGGGCCTCTGTGAATCAGATTCCTTTTCTGTATGCATCTCGCGCGTGTGCTTTGACTGACAATCTTTCTTCGTATCCGCCTTGTTGGGAAACAGAAGGCGTCCAATGATTTGCTAACATTGCCGATTCATCGTTTTGTGCGGCTGTTTGAATCCTATCCGCGAGCAGATAAATGTGCAAGTCTCTTTTGTGTACGGACTCGTAAAGCCACAGTTATGTAGGCCATCATGGCCATTGCAAACAGTATCATCAGGACCAGTCCAAGAAGCTCTCTCTGTTGTTGGAATATAAGCTTCTTGCTCATCCCCAACAAAAGCAAAGCTGCCGCTGATTGTATGGGGTATGCTAAGGTTTTTGGATTCGGTAGTGGCAAGGGAGAACGGATAATGAGGCGTCGGCGCGGATCCATGATCTTGTGGCCCTGAATAGCCTGGGTGCCAAGGTATCTCCCAATCCTCCTGCGGATCAGCGTATCTTTCGACCGAGGCAAAATTTTGATATAAATGCTGGGACAAAGGCCAATCTGAAGACACCAGATCTGGCATCGCAGCGGCATAATAGAGGAATGAATTTGCGCAACCGGAATCACGCACATCACATTTGTCGCAACTGTTCTTTTCCATCGTGATAATGTCGATATTGGAATCCAGTTCCACTTCAGGTAGGATGTCGAGGATGGGTGGGAAATCAGGGTATCGACAAACATGTGAGCTTTCTGGGGGGATGTCGCCAGCAGCAAAACAACAGTGACTGATCCCAGTCACCTCTTCCGACTGTGCTGACCGGTGTTCGATTTGGGAAGGTAAGGACAATTCATTTGGATTGCAGAACACTGTCTCCGGCATTTGGGTGCTACATAATGTTGTCGCTTTGGATATGCCAGCTGGCCCTACTAGAGTGCGTTAGCAATTATTAATTGGCTTTCTCGCAAAGAATAATTCTTACCATCGAGAGAATAGCCTTCAAGCCCAAGCAAAGGAAAGGCCATCTGAGGTGATAATGCCTGCTGCATATCGACTTCGTCCGGAGACTGTTGCAGGTAGTGCTGGAAGTTGTCGGATGTATCCGGAACAACATCGTTCCCATCATAATACGATTGATTCGTGGTCATGCATGGATATCCGAAATAGTCCCACACAGAGGAAGATACACAAGCTGGTGAAGAGCCCGGAGGCGAAGCTCCGTGTGTATCGAGCTCTGACGGCGGGTGTATATCGAGTTCCGAAGACGGAGTAAACTTTGAAGTCAACATCGGCATGTTACGGTAACGCTCTGGTTCTCCAATGACAATAGTCTCCGGCATGATAATGTGTTTTAGCAAGCACGGTGGTGTATTCAGAAAGACAAAAGAGATGTATTCTGTCAAATAAAAAGCCGTTGCAAAAGATGGAAATCAAGAAAAGCTGTTGAGAAATGACATTATAAAATAATTTAGAAATGCAGGAGCATATTATTATAAGTGGATACTGTTTATCTAAAGCGCCTCATGGAAGTAGGTTCTTGCTCCGAGGAATAAGATTCAAGCAAAAGCTCCACTTCCTGTCATTATTTCCATTTTCCCGTAGAATTATGATTCTCATTGGCCGTTGCATATGCGGTTCCCAGGAGCACGGTTGGGTGAGACTTCATTGATTATTTGGTGGCTAAGTTGCGTTCTAGCCGTGTCTCACCTTCATTGTTTAATAGTTATACTGTAGTATTACCACAACCGATCACATCAGTGTGGAGAATCGGGCAAACACTAGCATCTAAGAGGCTTAAAATGGTATTATGATCGCCCATCACATTACTCTCGGCCTTTATTTGTGATCTTGCTGTGGGATTACTCGTGATAGCGCTCTATGTTTAATTCCATTGAGAGGTTCGTGGCTCGGCGATACGCAGCTTGTCAAGCCCCTATTATTCTTATATAATTGGCAACATATATACTTTTCTTGACGTGCAATGTACCGGTTCATGTAGACTTGTCTTCTGAAGATACTAGGCTCCCCGGGAGCAAAAAGGAAATACCGAATTAGGCTAGTTCATGGTGATCAGACCAGGCCGGACTACAAGCTCGGCACACAATTGCTCGCGACAAGACACAGGGAGTGTATGCAAGTGTTCTTACGTGTCACATCTGTTAAAAATAGCCCCAACAATCACTGCAGTAAGTTTATTTGCCACCGGTGAATCCCCGCCCATTGATGAGGGCAACTTTTCGATTATTATCAGTGTCAGGCCCTGCAGCCATGCCCATTTTATTCTACTTCTTAACCTTCACCCCAATTCCAACTTGACATACTGTCTAAACCGTGCTGGCCGCCTGTGGGCTGGGCCATCTGGACATTGGAAATGGGTTAGTTTTTCCGCTTCAATGGACACCACAGCACTATTCGGGATGATAACAACCACAGGGCTGCTGGGATATCCCTGTTAAATCACGCTCAAGATCTTTCCTTCGCCCTTTTACCGACAATAACTGCAAAGCTTGCCATGTCACTCAGAGAGATAAAAATATGGCTCCTTCTATGGTAATGGAAAGCTTCAGATTATCGAAGACGTCGAAGAACCCGAAAGAGCGTACGTCAACAGAAATAATGGCGGTATTGTGGCCTTCTCAAAATAGCTATCTGAGACCAAATGGCACAAAGGAGGCTTCGAGGGGAAAAGCATCATCAAAATCAATATCAATAAAGTGACGCGGGAGCAGCTGGAAAATTGCCAATCTAGGAGTGACATGAACAGATAGCAGACAGATTATTAATATATTTATCAGCTGCGAATGGCCAGCCAAGATAGTAAAGGTCTTCTCAATAAAATGTAGATACCGGTTAAGGCTACAATAAAATAGAAACTATACTATAAGAAGAACAAGAATGTACCAAGTCCCCGCTTTGATGGCCCAGGATCGGCAATTACATCCTCTGCGCTGTGTGTAGAGCTTGCATTCAGAGCACATACTGATTCAAAGGGCAAGTAGCCAGCCTCAGGATCAAGTGGCCGTAATAATCCCATTTGTATAATGGTGCATGACTTCTACTCTCCAACCAATCGCGGGCAGTAAGAGCTTTTCGGACTTGTTTCTCTTACCCACTCTTGACTCTCCTTGAAACTTTGAGCAACGACTTCTTTTAATATGGTATTTGAGTGCTGTCGTGCGCGTAAACGTTTTACCACAAGAAGCGCACACTGCATTGGCACCTAGGCCTCTCCTTTCACGTTCATGGCGGAAAAGGTTGCTCGAGGTTGAGAAACGCTTGCCGTTACACCCATGATCCCAGCATTGGACCTTTGAACTGGTAATGCGGGGCTCATCGTTCGGCTTCGAGATAGAAAATAGCTCTGCAGGGGTCTGCTCAGGGCACGGTTGGCGGTTGAAATTAAAATCGTGGTGGTTGTAGGAATGCGCAACTGCATTTGGAGAAAATTGGGCGGCAAGATTCCCTTCGGGATCGTGAGGGAGCACAGGAAAGACATTCGAGACAGCCGACGTCGAGTTCAAGGATGAGTAACCGTTTGTGGTCTGTGTAGAGTTTTGTGCTTCCAACGGCCTGGTTGAAGCTTGGTACTTGGCCTCGGGGGTACACGCTAATTGCAGATCGTATCCCGGGCTATCTATCAACAGAGCCGGCGTGCGAGAACCCCCGGACGAAGAGTCACCCCTGCGGTTTTGTTAGGTAACATCATTCGCATGTGATATGACTGAACTCACGCATCGAATAACATTCTAGATAATGATTGAGAGAGCGAGGGAACCTGGGGCCGTGGACCCAGCCATGGACAGTAAGCTGCTAACTGAGTTTGCTCTTTGTGATAGACGTATTGCTGTCCAGCTATATATCTGTCGTAGCTGACCGATGAGGGACATTGTACTTGAGCGGTCTCGAGTGGAGAATTCATGGATCCTGGCGGGTGCGACCAGTGCAGGTCTAGGAATGTCAGTTGTAACTCGGAACACTGCGGATGGACTCTTACGGGGCATTGAACTGAGCATTAGATGGGCGGGAAATGCATTTCGTTCTGCTGCTGCTGCTGCTCCGCTGTAACCTACAGAAATGTAGTTACTAGAAGAAAATTCAATCAAAATGGGGCCAAGATAGACGGAACTTGAGGTCACCCGTACTTAGGACCATCTGTGCTGTTATGTCTACCGCTCGTCGGGGAATGGCTCTGGCTGGGTATCTGGCTCCAACCTCCAACGTTCTCTCGGTCGATCAAGGTGGCTGCAAGTCGGCTTTCGAAACTGGAAACCCTGGTCTCACTTGTGATCGGGCAAAGACACGCTGAAAGAGATCCTTTGCATGCTGAACAGCAGCGCGGATACATGTTGAAACTATAGCTCGCAGGTCTCACGCAATCCTTTTCTCTACCCGTAGAATAAATTCCTGGTTACTGGCAATGTCAGTATCATTCGTAGGATTACTTGAGAAAGTCAAATAAGGAACACAGCAGACGAACTTTCTAGCAGAATTGTGAGGATTGATTGGCCGATATGTGACCCTCAGACATGACAAACGGGTGGAAAGGGAATAAGAAAACGAATACCCCAAGTAGCGAGGCACTAGGAAGACCGGCTAACTACTGATCGAGCATTGTATCATGACTGGGTCTGATCCACATCGATTTGACACAAGTACGTAAGTAATTTTGGTAATTCTACGGGAATGATACTGTGGAGCATCCTGTAATCAGCATCAGACTATACGATACCCTTGCTTAGCGGAATGGATCCTGATGGGAGCACTGACCCTTCCATTTTTTTATTAAAATGACTCGGTGTTGCACCATGTAGTGATGCCTCTGTCAGATCAAAATTTTGCAAAAGCTCTATTGGACCAGCAACCTCTTTGAAGACCAGGAATCTCCTGTCCGACTCAAGCTCAGTTCTTGTCTGACGAGCTTGGGACCGCTACTGTGGGTTTCTCAGCACCGGTCAAGGAGGAATGATACTAACAAGCGTAGGTTCAAACACGAGCCTCTTCATAACAATGGCCTCAAAGAGAGAGGAGTTGCCTAGCCTGAATGATTATGCACAATCCCTTTCCAAAATAGTCGCAATTTGCCGGAGCCGAAGGCAAGCTTACAACCATTGTTTGCATGGCCTGTGCAGAGAACTTCACGCGCCATTTTGATGGTGTAAATGGAATAACCCCATGCGGGGATATGAAAACATGGAAGTTCGCCTATCCATACGGTGGCGACATCTATATTTTCATGAGCTGCTATCAGTGCTCAAAGGAACATCTGCAGCAGATCATGGATCCAGGCAAGGTGCAGAAAACGACCGCAGTCATGACTGTAAAGTTGTCGAAGTCTACAGAGCCAGCGATGAAGCCTCATCTCTACAAGGAAGTCATTGCAATCTACGGGATGGACGCGAACGATGTCATCGATTTGCGAGACACGTGTGACTGAGTTTGATGTTCAGAAAAGGCATGGAAGTTGAGATTCAATTTTGTCGTTAAAGAAAATATTCCTTCAGATACATAGGCTTCTCCCCAACTCGCAAGATCGTCGGGCACGTCTGATTGATATACAGCTCATGTTGAATCAGCATCAATTAATTAAAAATGAAATAGTATAGAGGCCCAATGGATTGTAGTAGTGTCCTTCTTGTTTTTTTGCCATAATTTTAGGACAGCATAAGGCTTATACTGAAAGGGTCGAATAGAGCACTGGGAAGCGGATTGTTGGGGAACCTGGATGGTGCTTTCGAGGGGGAGACGGAGGTACTGGAAGGCCATGATGTATCGCGCGTTCGGTGCTTCAGGTTATTGCGTCTGAACAAATATCTATGTTGAAGGAGTGTCAGTTCAAGTGTATTGATTTCCAGGCAATTAAGGAATGGGTGGTGGAAAATAAAAGAGTGTGCTCACGAAAATATTACTGGGACAGGAAAGGGCGCAGAGATTTGGAGCACGTACAATCTTTCTGGATAGGAACTTTCCTCCAAGTCGACTCACTTCGTCCAGTGTGCTGACTCCTCGAAGCTCCAGTGAGCACTCTCATTAAAGGAGGAATTGAGCGTAGCAGCCCTTGAGTTTCGATGTGGTGTGTCACCAAGCAACAGTTCTTCCTCGATTGAGCCCAGTGACTTGGCAGTAGTTTCTGCTGCTGTGGGTATGGTGACGATTCCACATGCCTTGGTCGGGCCGAGGCTAGATGCGAGGCATCAAAAAGCATGGATGGAGTGAGGTCTTCCGGGTTGGCCGCTTTGGAGGGTCATTGTGTAATGTGCAAGGTCCATGCTGTGGGAAGGCCGATAATATTGTCAGATCCAGGCCTGTAGGGCAGAGAAAAGCTAGCTGAAATGACAAAGGGTGAGAGTTAGTTCGGGCGAGACGATGAAAAACAGAGAACCGAGACGTTCCTGGATGAAGAAGATAAAGAGAGCAGTGCCCTTGTAAAGTGCGCTTATCTTCCCTATGGTTAAAGGCAGAGGCTTTGGCCAAGTAGTATTGATTGAGTAGCCTGCGATCTGGTGCTGGAGGAGCCAGCCCGAGGTAGCCGGAACTCCTTTGTCCGTCCCGATCCAGAATTCTACCCGCACAATTGCAGGGATAGACCATTGACCCTCTTGACTGTGGGCCTGATACCATGGTCAGTGACCACAATACGCCGACAGAGGGACCGCTTTACAAAGAGCGAGAAGTCGTAATGCAATCAACGCTGTGGATGACTTGACCGAACAGATATGAAGGGTACAGCCCCGTCTCATGTTACTAACGCCCAGACGCAAAGCAGTTCGCTCAGAGGTTTCTTCTTTTGTTCTCATAGTTTCCCCTTTCTCATCTATCTATAGGTTTAGACGGCGCAGCGGGAGATGGGAAACAAACACGTCAGAGTCAATCACAACTACATGCAACGAATTTGAGTGAAACATCCCTCTTATCACCAGAACAGCGCCCAAAAACTCCGCCTGTATAATTCTATGAAGTGTGGCGCATCTGCACCTCCGGTTAGCTGGAGGTAAATGCGGAAGCTGGGGGAGTCCAGCCTGTCTTTCTGATCACGGGAGACGGACACCGCTCCTCTTTCCATAAGCAGCGGGGACCTGCCTATCATACGGCAACCGCTCTCACACTATTTTTGGTAATTCTCTTATTAATCCCGCGCGAGACCTTGTGGCTCTAGGCGCGCCATGACCGCCGGCTTCAATTTAGGAAGAGCGTAGACCAACCCCTGCATTACCGTCCCACTTAGCGCCAATACAAGGTCTTTCATAAAGTCAAACATTCGTAGTCTTGAAAGATAGTGCAATGATTCGCCACATATTGAGGGGGTAGCATGGCCGAAAAAGCGAGCTAATCTTAACTTAGTGATAGTGCTTCTTTTCAGAGCTACATTATAAAAGACGCCATTGACCAAACGCGTAGAATACTCATTTTCATCGCATGCATCATGTCCCAAAGGTTACTACCGTCTTCCGCCGCTGCCTTTGCGCCGCGGACAACCCCCATTATGGTGCTGAGTGCCGAAGTCCCGTGGCTGATGGCCACTCTGAGGGAATTGAGCCGGCCCAAGGTTTGCCTGAGCAGTATTACAAAGCAAGAACGCCGTCTGATGGAGATAATGTCACCAGAGAACGCGGTCTGGACGCTATGCTCGGTGATTTCGACCGATGCCCCCGGACTCAGGCAGCAGAAGGATGACAGCCCGCTGGCAGAAGGCCGACTCAATATTCCGCTAATTCATGTCAAGGCATATGTCGTGTATGTTGACATGGTCTGGCAGAATGAGGTGGCATTCAAGTTAACGCCCGAGACAATCGATGCTCTGGTGGATCTCCATAAGAAGCTTCAGTCAGCTGATACTGCATTGGACTTGGGTGAAAGGCAAGCTCAACTGGACAACCTACAAAAGGAATTCCTTCGAGCGGCCAATACGTTCGTGTACCGGACCGACGCCATAGATCTGGTGGGACTGAATATGGATGGTACTGGAGAGCTACCATTTGACAGAAGTGAGGTTGCCAAAGCAGAAATTCTCCGCCTTTACGAGCCATCAATGCCGTCGCCACGCATGGCACAAATGTTGAGTCCAGTGCTTCCATCGCCTGGTGTGGCCACACCATGGACGCCCGAACCTGTTTATTCTTCCGGGTTTGCCAACTCATGGAGAACTCAATCAGCCATCCCCACGTCAGGCACATCGAACCACTACAATCCAACACTTGGGGATGCTATGCATGTCGACCCTACCAGATATTTCTCAATGGATTTCGCCAGAAGTCAGGTTCCCGTCCCCACACCATATCCGGAATCGGCTACCTACCTACCTTCTCAGTTGCCGATGTATCGTTAGATAAAAACAGTGGGAGCGCTTCTTTCGCCGATCAACTCGTGGGCTCAAGGTGCCGCATAGATACCGCTTCCACGATATGGATTTCATCGAACATCCGCGGTAGTCCCAATATATATCCCAAGAGAAATGGAAACGCCAATTTCATTATTTGAAGGTAACGGAGGCGAGCGGGAGGATGTTAATCGGTTCGTGGGTTGTGGTGAGGTGGTATCATGTCTGTACCTTTGCAAGTTCCTGGTTGTACTTAATATTTTCTCGTGTCAGAAACGTTCTTTTAATGTCTGTGCCATGACAATCGACTTTCAACCAAACAAAATAAAAACGATTCTCTCACGGAATGCCTTCGAGTTTCTCTGGTCGTGCAAAACAGGAGACGAGGGAGTCATACCGTGTTTACAGAATATATCAAGTAGCTCGGTTTCCTTGGGCTAAAGTGACGCCGTGAACCACTTAAATGGGAGGCGTGTCAAAGTTAAACGCGCAGAACTGAGATTCTGATGGCCATGGAGACAAACTGATCTCAGGAGCCAATGGAAGCTCCAACGACGGTGGGCAGAAGGTAGGAAAACGAGGATGTTCGGGAGCGCATGGGCTAGAAACGTGGGAAGTAGGGTTAGCACTTGGTCATCTTGACTGGATGGATTCACTTTTCACAAGTTACTGTACCCAGTTCTGTATTATGCCATACCTGATGGCCTTCACACAGGGAATGAGGGCCCAGCCAATGGATTCAAACCTAGCCCTCTCTCCCTGAGAAGTTGCGCTTGGTATTTAGGAGGACAGTGGCTAGCATTCATGTCATTTGCTGTACGGCAAGTGGCGTTGTTTTGGGATGGAGGAACTTGAAGTGAGCTTAAAAGGGATGGTGGTACGGCTGGTGCGATGGAGGCGGACTGAGGTCAGCACGGGAACAAAATGGCGTTTGGTAGCCTAGGAGTGTTTTGTGTCAGCGGAAGAAGTGTGATATTGGGCTTCCGAAGAACATACTTTGGTGAGTTGTGCGGATTGATCATATCTTAGTCTTCTTGGGTTGGACTAGGTGTGCTGGGTGGTGGGAGCGAGCCGAATTGAGCTCAGACTCCTGGCTCTGCTTCGTTTAAGCGCTCTGCCACGAAGGGCTGGATTTCGAGTGATTTTCGAGGTCTTAGATACAGCAACACCGCAAATCGGCCGCTCTACTAATATTCTTCGTTTTCTGCATGCCAAAGCACGTAACGTATATTAATATACAATATGTCCCCAGTAGCCTCATTCACAAAATCCGGCATCATATTTGCTTTTCTATGGTGTCGTGATTTGTGAGTGGAGAAAGGCTGGAACAAAGGGAATGGCTGCATGAAATTGATGTACACGCAATAATATTACAATCATTGGTTATAGCACAAGCATTATTCATTCTGGCCGTGGGGTCTAAGCTGGATAAAATGATCCAAATGGACGCGCGAACCCCTGCAAGTATATGATGGATTTATACTGAGGGCCCTTAGGGGCGTCTTATAGCCGAGGGTGCAATGCGACCTGCATAGACCGAGGAACGCGCTGCGGCTCGGACGCCGGCATAATGGTTGTAAGTGACCCGCCTTGAAACATGGACCAAGGAGTCGAACGTCTACTGAAGTATTTCGCATTCCTACACAATATGTTTGCTGGCGGTGGGAAGCGGATTGGTTCAAGCAGATTGGTTGATGCAGATTGGTAGGAAGATTGTGGGAATCTTCAATCTACTTCGTCGGTTGAATGAATCATATCTTCTTTAAAGCCCACAATAGGCATGGCATGTTCATGGATGGTAGAAATTGCCAAACGAAGGGCCGTGGAGTAATATTACCAAAATTCTGGAGCATATCAGGGAGACAATACCTTGAATTTACTAGGGGTAATTTGCCACACAGAGCGATGACTCGTCTATCCATTCCCCCTCACATTCTGACTTCTTGGACTCTTTCATTTCCCGAGTCATAGGCTTGAGGTTAGTTTTATTCCAGTATATTCATTCAACTTCCCGCTATCTAGCCTTCCGTCAAGAAGAACGACTTTCAAAATGACCCTTACCTGGCTGCAAGACATACCTCAAGGTACAGAATCACAATGTAATCCTGATTCAACATCGGTGAATGGGGGCACCAAATCGCACACGCTACAAAACGCTACGGTATTAATCCAGAAGCCTGAGTACTGATAAGTCTTATTAGTACATGCTAATTCTATGAGGTTCAGCCCACATCTCTCCCAGATGCTTCCACACAGCCAATATCAAACTTACAAGAAGGGAACAAATTTTATGAGTCAGGTATGTCCCATTTCATAGGGCTGCAGAGCCCAGTTGGAGCTATTTCATATTCAAGTTCGTGTTGCTAATGATTATCCGCTCCCGCATGACTAGCAGCCTACTCCAGCACAGGGCGGAAAGCACGATCCTGTCAATCCCTTCAATGTCATCAAAAAAGCAAGTCTGCAGCACCGGTACCCCACCTGACGCACGAGTTCAACAATTGCAAGTTTGATGGCAGCACAAGCGTGATAGTCGGCGGACCTGGTAGGGTGGTCATACATAACCCGGATAGTGGTCGAGTTAACTTCGCCAGCGGTGATTGGGATAGAGACTGGTTTTTGAAGAACATGTGCGACTATTAAAAGTAGCTGTGTGGAGCATAACCAAAGCATTATAACTGCAGTTCTCCCTTGTTTTGCTATCCAAGTACTGTGCTGTTGTCCAATTCCTTATCAATTTGACCTGTAACGAGGTATAAACACGCTTGTTCCGCGCTGTGTCTCATGAGACTTCATGTCACGCTGGTATGTTCAATGCGCTTATTGGGAGACCGTAGTGCCCTCGGGTAGCCCTACGTCTTGTCAGCTGGTGCCCAGTAAAATCCAGAGCCGATGGGCACCCACGTAACTTTATATTGCCCTTGAAAGCTCTCCGAATACAGAAAGCCCATGATAGAGACTTTTGGTCTATGTCTTTCATCCTGATGCCTCTCCCGGCGGCGTAGAATTCCCTAAGGGGGGCATAACCGTATTCTCCGTAGAATAGATGGAAGAGAACTGATTTGATCTCTTTGAAATGTTAGTGACTGTAGTCATCAGGTTTCACGGGCACATACCAGGGCCATACAACTCGCCAGGACTCGCGTATCTGACGTTCTCCGGCCACCAAATTGGTCTCTCTATATATCGCGATCTTTTAGCATCCCTCAAAATAGCCACCCACTTGTAAAGAAGGTCTCGGCACATCCTTGCATTGAGGCCGTTGAAGCCAGCTTGATAAAGCTCTTTCAGTGTGCGGGGGGAAGGGGTTGAGCGCCGTCGTGTTCGCGAGCGCACTTCGCGAAAGAGTGCCAGTATGGCCTGCTCTGCTATAATGACATGCTCCCCCTTGGCGTTGCTGAGTAGCTCTGAAGATACGATATAAGTATTGCTTCCGAGAACGCCTGATCTACATACATACCACTTCCACATTTTCTACCTTCCATAGGCTCTGCAGTATTTGGATCGGAAATTGCGCGGCTTTCGGTGCGATATGCCGCTCCCAAGGTGGTGGTTGAAAATGGATTGAGATTTTGAAGGGTATCAGGAACAAATTGCGAGAAATTGGCTTGAAGTGTAACCGGTGTTTTATCAAGACCAATTGTTGCTCCTGTTATCGAAAACGCCCTTTGCCTTATCAATAAATGCCAAAGGTTCTAGAGGATGCAGACTCACACGCAGTTAACACTGGTGATGCCACAGTTAATGGGGGGATATCTAAGGCAATGGATTGAGGACATACTTGTTCTGGAAAACCACCCTTGGCCACCCAACTGTCGGGTTTTCGGTTAGACATTTGGCTACACAGGGCTGGTCCAGCAATCTGTGAACCTCTCCCGATTTTCGATGAAGTATTTGTTCTGTCAGTTCAACAAGCGCAACGCGTTCCGGATGCCATCTGTCTATAAGCAGGGTTCAACACGGGGTAATCAAAGCCACGTACTTCCATATTCCGTCGACAAAGCTGAATTGTTGCCACTCGATATAGAAAGGGAAACCATTCAAGTCTGCCTGGGGTCCGAAGTGTGTCGGGTTTATATCGACAATCGGACAGGGCGTATGGTCACTAATACGGGACTGACCCACGGAGCAGGGATTTCCCTCGTTCGTTGTATTGGGGGCGCCAAGGAGTTGTTCGTGCGGGTGTGTGGTCCCTTCTATATTGGTGGGGGTTTGCGGTCCTGGTGGTCTGGTCTGGTATGGGAGTGGTTTGAGATTTCTATGTTGTTCATGGTTAGAGACTAAGGGTGTGGATTGAGGTTGATATTCCGAAGCCGAGGTAATAGGAATAGTTTGAGGCATGTAACATCCATTCTGGGGTCTGCAAGAAAGGATATGTCAGCGGGTATGTATGAAGGAGGGCTGCAGTGGATGACATTTCACTCAGTTCTCTAATCCTGACTTGCCTGTCTCTTGGATTCAAGGCCTGCGAGCGCTCGCTGTGTGCCTCTGGATCCTCACGGCATTGTCTCCTATTAATCTCGCTGACATCCGTGGGGCTTTTCTTAGTCCTGACCAAGGTCCCTGCAATCGAATCACTGTCAGATTTGGAGGCCAGGTATGACTGCACATGCTGGGCTCGGAAACTGCTGCTAGAGCTCAACTTGCAATCCTCCCTTTGATTCATCCACGAGATTGAGGGCTTGCAATTCGTACCTGCTCGGGAACATCGCAGACAAGGGTGTTCTCCTGATATCCTAGAACTGCACCTCACAGCATTCCCTGTAGTAGTCAGAATAGCCCCAGAGCGATTTGGTCGGAGGTTTCGAACCGGAGTTTTCTGCCTTATTATCGGATATATGTATTCCTTGAGGTTTCACCTTGGAACCAACTAGAGTGACATTTTTTCCATCATCTGCCAATTGGTTTCCATAGTAGGGAATGGACAGTTTCATACGACGATCGTAGTTTTGATTATAAAGACTTGTGGGAGAGAGAGCGTTGATTTTTATGTTATCACTGAGGTCGCGCTGGTTCAAGGGTAGCTCGAGAAAGGTGGGAAGTGTCCAGTTTTCTAGATTATCCTCGAAGAGTCAGCAATTTTTCTGTAATCTGAATGGACGACTCATCGTACGCTGTTGGCACTGGTCAGCCAGGGGGTCTACCAGACAAGGCCTTTGGTAGCTTCGCAGAGGGAGCTCGGTGGAGTTGACTGGCGGTTGAGAGTATAAAAAAGGGTTAGAAAGATGTGTATTTGGTGCAGATAGAGAGTCGGCACCCTCTGAGGTGGCCCGGTAGAGATGATGAGGCGTAGGCATGATGGAAGTTGATGGGGGACTGTTAGTCTCCATATTTGAGCGGTAGGCCAGCGTGAAAGGTTTCCACACAGGAACGACGGGATATTGGCCCACCTTTAATACCAGTCAGAGATCAGTGGCAGGTGAGAATTAATAAGCCCCGAATCAAGAAATGGCTGCATGGTTGAGATACGACTACAGATGGGTTGACGCACAGGCGCTGTTCCCGCGACTATTCAATGCCACAGAAGCACTTGTCATTTGAGAGGGCCTATAGGCTTGCCCTTTTTGGGCATGTCTGCTCCACTGTCCAAGCTAGGAACTAGTTTTCATTCCCCGTTGTTCTTTTGTCTATCTTTGCCGCATTAATATCAGCTCTTACGTTTGTGTCGCGATTTTGCCTCTTTACAATGACAATGAGTTTGACGAAATAGTGTAAAATAACTTTAAATTAAATGGGCGAGTACTTCAGAGCAGGGATAAATAGCTCATGGGGGCTTCCAGCAGGAATAATAAACCGGAATCTTCCTTGCCCGGAGACCTTAAAACAACTTAAAACAACATAGGAAAAAAAGAGTGTAGACTCGCAAATAAAGTACAATAAAAGCAATATAACTCAACGTCCAAAGCAAGCTGTAACAAAACAAAAAAAAGAATGACGATAGCCCTCAACATTGCGTTGACAGTCTTCAACATTGTAGCGCGCAAACCGATCAATCACCTCGTCTGCGAACGTGAAATTTCCCCGGACAGCGGCACTTAGTGCAGGATAAAAGAATTCCATTCCGGGTCCAGTGTTGACTCGTCGCCGATACCTCTCATAATTATTCTCTGAATCGATGAGGTAGCCAAAGTCTCCCAATGCTTCTGTGTGAAGGCCACTTGCTTTGATGCCCTGGATGATGGCTGTTAGAGAATAATAGTTGCGAACACAATAGAGCTCCTGTAGTTCTGTCAGATTATATATCAATGGGGCATAGCGTCAGAACTACCTTGGCCAAATGATCAATTTTCCCAGAAACATCAACATCAGCAACCATACACTCTTCAACTGCAACGCTGAGGTCGTTCCATCGTGTGTTGAGTACTCGCCGAGCATGATCGTCTTTTGCAAAGAGGGCATCCTCAATGTACTGCGAAAAGAAAACTTTATCCTTCCTCGACAAAGCGTTGGCAAATTCGGACACATCAATCCATTGAACTTGTCCAAAGAATGACGTATCGGTATTGAATGGCCCCCAGCTGGCTTCAGAGGACCTGTAGAGCTTGTAGAACCGTTTCTCTAATATCTCTAGCTGTGATAATATATTTCGAGCGGTGTCGGGGGTCTGGAGCAGTCGCTGCAGTGGCTCGATGATCCATTGGAGTCGTTCGTCTAGCTCCGGCTTCCCATTCTCCAAGTTTTCATCAACCAATGGCACGTGTGGCTTTCTTTGGAGCACAACGCGTTGCAAAGCCTTCTTAATCGCAGCGTACAAAAATGGATCTGCATCTATTTCCTTCAAACTCTGCACGTTGTCAGATGAATTATATGAAAAGAAGCTATGAGACTCGTCGACTTACTTGTTTCAATTCAACCAAAAGCCCGAGATGCTGGAGGTTTCGTGTAAACGTGCTGTAAATTTTCGACTCGATAAAGTCGTATGCCCGAAGGGAATCCTCAATCGCTGGCGAGGGTAGTCCATAGGCCCGTCGAACGAACTCTGTGAAAGGAATATGCGAGAATTTGTGAGAACTTTGTTCTGCGAGCTTGGCAGCTATAGCGTCTGAGCGTTCAGCAAGTGACTGAGACATACTCCAATCCCAGCACAGCGACAATCCAGCACTTCCCTCGTGAGAAGAAAACGGTTCAAGTCCCTTCGCCTTGGCGTAATCTTCGTTGTAAAGACCGAAGTGACAGAGTCGACGGATCGATTCTTGGTCCATATTTCCGACTTCAAGCTGTCGCCAACATTTTGACTCGACCGAGGAATCTGCAACTTGTGTGGTTGCCGTACTCGAAAATGAAGAAATTGAATAGGCGTTTGTTAATACTAAAAGCAAATGGTGGTTAACATACCGTCAACAACAAGGTGAAGGAGACAAGCTGCCAGGGAAAAAGCATACTTTTCTCACAGTTGGCAGGCTCAGCGTTGGCGTGCATCCTGTACATATGGTAGATCTGCTTTAAGCAAGAATTGGGACTCGATTGTTATATACTAGTGCGCAGCCAATTTGTTACGCGGCAAGAAAGCGAGCATCGCTTGCATCAATCCTTGCACGTGCATCCCACAAAGTACTAGGTTCATGATCGGGTGGATCTACTAAAGGGCCAGTCCTTTGGCGGATGAATCCCGGTTAAGCCATGCGGAGCATCTCTGGAGGACTTGTAATTAACACTGGGAGTCCGTGTCCTATAGATATCGGTCTAGAATCATAGGTACATGTATTTGTTTTCCATACCGGCCATGATCGGCACCCCTTGTTTTGTGAAATATCTTTTCAATAGAGGATGTCACAATGCCTTGTGGGGCGGCCCAGGTCATCCAATAGACTCGCTCTGCACCGCTGCCAGACCAATAGTATACCAGATACATCTCCCTCAAACCCAAGCACTGTTCGTTTTGCGAATACGCATTAAAGTATCGCAGCCCTCAAATCCCGCATTGGCCATCAATATCAAACCCACAGCCCGATTTTCGCGCTTTGTGAGCCGATCTGTCACTTCTTCCTTCTACTTGGCTTTGTTCCTAGGACTTATTTTTGCTTTGTCAGAGTGATGTCTTAGCAATAACAGCAGCGGCAACAGCGATCTTACTTTTGCACTTGAGGATCTCGTCTAGTTGAAAGCATTCACGGAAATCGGGTCTTCCATATTCGTCGTAATTGATCTTCAGATCGTCACATTCAAGTATTTGTCCCATAGAATTCCCGTAGAATGCTAAGAAGTCGTTCTGCTCCTCTGACAGAAGACCTTTGTGGTGCTCGTCCTTTTCATCCTCGCAGTGCTGCAAGACGCGACGAGAGGTTGCAAGCCCACTCATACACAAGGGGCAAGCATAATGTAACCCAGCAAGCTTGGCGATGTGTCTCAGGATAGCATATCTTTCTCTGGTATTATGCGGATCCAGACGAGTCTTCATATCAACAACGAAGCATACTTTGAAGCAAGCGCCATATTCCCGCGGGCCGGGTTTGTCCAGATTCAAAGGTAACTTGTCGACGGGAATTCCATCCCATCCAATAGCAATACCCAGGCTATTTAGAAAATTGCCGAAGTCTCCTTTTGTATTCACAGTTCCAAGGCCTTCATGTGTAGGATCTGCCTGTTGCCCTTTCTTTCCCTTTCCCTTTCTTCGACAATGCTTTAAAAAAGAACTGGCTTCAGAGTACGAAGTGAAACACAAGGGGCAAACGTATACTTACTTTGAATTTTTCAATATGTCTTCCAGCAAGACACACTCTGGCCCTCGATGGCCCATTCTCTTGGACGGGTGAGGGTAACCAGTTTCGATAATTGGAGAAATGAACAAGCGACAGTACAGCTTGCCTTGGAGAGGGTGCCAGTAGTTCTTCAAGTAGCTTACAGGGGTCCTCCCTACTCATATCTGGAGAAAGCACTGGCGTGATAATGTTAGGAGTACAACTAAAAAGGTCATATACCTGCGAGGTCTCGCCGCTGGTCGTCCCCATGTTCAATTCCGCAGCCACATTCGGAAAGCTCATGGGGCCTCAAGCTACAAGACAAATTGCCTTGTTGATGGAGACCAAACCTCTGGACTACGCAGGATCTCCGTAGAAGCAGCAGGGCAGCGTACTAGGGTGTCTGCGGCGTCGAGGCTGCTCTCAATACACAGGACTATATACCCCCTGAATCATACCAATATCTCGTATGGTACCCGACCATCATCATTGGCAAGGGCTCGACTTCATGGATTGCTGCTGCATGATTGTTGTTCCCTGCGTGAGGCCGATCAGACAGATGTGCTTTTTAACGGAGGTCAAGGCGAAGGTTTGGTCCAGATTACTCAACATGAGAGGCCTAGAATACAGAGCCTACACCGCCGTCACAGCTGTCTTTGCGTGATTTACATCTTCTATCGCTTCCTCGTATATCGGTCTTCCAGGGAACTCCATTCCGCAGACGACAATATGTGCTTCGCCTTGCGGGTAATATTTTGCTCCGGCAAATTTGATGATCTATCTATCTCCTTTCAATATCCCCGATAATCCATTAAGCACAGTCTTGCAAGTTCCATCGTCCATCTTAGCATAAAAAGTAGGAAACGGGGAGTCACGGGGTAATACTCTAACCTCCCCCTGTATTCCTTGAGAATTATCGTGGGGGCAGATTCGCAGGTCTTGTGTATGGACTGGTAGTGTGCAACAACCTGTTTATTTAGCGTGAAACATTGACAATTATCCACGTTGGGAACTTACTCTTATAAAGAACGGGAAGCCATGATGCCCTGGTGTATCTGGCTGACGGTTCCTCCGCAGCAGGTGGTATAAAGTTGGATTGGATCAACTCCGTAGAACTACGAGGTGAAGAATTTCAGACAGGCCACCTACAAGTGAATTAACTTGTATAACCAGTAGAAGCAAAATGGGAATTTATATCTTGAACTATCGGCCTTTCAGCCTGTATTATCATTTTTGGCAATTGCTTTCCAGCCCCAGGATCTGCTACTACATCGTCTTGCTTGCGGTATTAGGCCGGACAGAACGGATAATAATCGCGTAGTTAGAAGAGGTCAATGCGAAATTAGACGATCAACAGAGCACTCCAAGCAGGGAAGGCTCAAGCTATACAAGACTTCTGCACGTATGTTTGCCATCGTCTATGGACAGTTGGTTTTTAAATCAGCTGCATACTGTCCAGGGCATAAGTGTAAGCAAATCAGTACAGTAGTGGACCAAAGCCCCATTTTGTTTGGGCCCCGGATGCTCGAGGCTCTAATGGTACGGTGATTATGAAGATGGTCGAGTTTATTATTAGGAGATATCGGGTAATCGTGCCAAGCCCACCACCACCTACCCGGTGTTGGTGGGCCCCAGGAATTAGCCATTTCCCATGAATTAGCCATTTTCCTGGGGCCCACCAACACCGGGTAGGTGGTGGTGGGCTTGGCACGATTAGCATGTCAAAGTCTTTGTGTTTGGCTATCCGCCGCAAGTGTGCGTAGGAAACCCAGGGTTCATTCTATAGAATCATTATTGATTGCTTCGATTTGATGAACTCTTTGCAAAATACTACCGTCAGCGCACAGGTTTCAATCACTCTGCAACTCCCAACCCTTCAACATATGCTGAGTAGGGAGACGTTGAATGGTGCGATAATTCATTCTATAACGGGAGGCGGTGTGGGCAATGGACAGAAATATAGAATTGGGCGTGTATGTCATGTGACTCTGAACCTGTCGGAAAGTCGGACCCCGCGAACTTTTACCCCTCGACATCCACAGTCAAACCAAAAAAGGCCTTGCATTGACCTGTAAGTATATTACCATAAGTATGGACGGTTCCCCTAACTTAGTAAATGTTCATAGTCACCATGCCTGGCGCGCCACTATGGCAAACAGCAAAACCAATCATCAACGCCATGAGAAAGCTCATCGAGGAAGGGAGAACATTACGCTTTCAACCAGACCCAGACGCTATGGGCTGGCAATATGTGGGCGAGGAAATATTCAGAGAAATGAAAAAATTAAAGACCGACATCGAGGCAAAAGGGTATAAAGTGAGTGAACTTATTTTCTTCGAGATGAATGTTTTAGCTTATGGTTAGGTACATGAATTTACCGTGTTTCATTTTATTGAAGGAAGGAACCTCAATACACCTACACACCGTCTCCTCCTGCTCCCTATACGCGGCGCTTCCGATATCACAAGTGGCATCACAGCTGGCGGACCCGTTGAACTGGAATCATATTGGGATATAGATGACAAGCGAGATCTCATCCCACGGGATCAGAGTGGTACTGATGTACTTATCGTGGCCATCAGCTAAGTTTTTGATATGATGGTAATGAATTCAGTCTACGATATGGTATTGGTACAAGGCCATACTACTAATCATGAGACTGCATACATTACGCCATCTTCTTAAATATAGGTACAACATTAGCAGAACAAAGTATCTTGACGTATTTCTGCATCAAGTTCAGCTAAGAACTGTCTCATGGCGGCTTCTGAATGACAATAACTCCAAGAGGGATACATGTCAATATCCCATCTTGCACAAGGCGTGCGTCCATTAAGATGGCCAGTCCCAGCAGGCTCTTGACTTGAGAAAAAATGTTGGTCGGGGTTACCATAAACAGGGTCGACCGTGGCCGGACTAGCGAATTCCCTTCTAGACACGTTGCTGCCGTCGTCGATATTTGCTGGGAAAGCCAACTGCCCTGTTGGTTCCAGATTGTGCTCGGAAAGCATTGGTTCCACATGGGTGGGATTGCAGAAGTTACTTGGGTCTATATTTCTGTGAGCAACTAGAATCTTAAATAGTTTCCTTACTCACCGGATACTCTTTGGTGATCCCCCAATGCAGATGGGGCAATAGACAGCGTAATATCTAGAGCTGTATCGAGACATGGCACTGGTGTGGGAGATGGCTGATAATCGTGATCCGCAGAGAGAACACTGAAAGCTTGCAATGGGAAGTTAGGACATTTGTTGGTTATTATAAGGGGAGATGAATCACCAGTTGGTCTAGGTTCGAGGAGACGCCTTGATTTAGGCATTCGAAATTCTTCTGTGTTTGCTGAAATGTATGAGTTATTTTGTTTCTGTATAGCTGGAGTACCCGTGCTTACCATTTTTCCTCCTTTTTCTTGTCTTTTCCCTGTTCCTGAGCCTTCCCTCTTGGGATCTCAAAAACAACTCATTAGTTATTGCGTCTCCGAGTGGTGCAAGATCTAATTCCTTCACGAGTTTATCAATGCCCAAGTGCTTTAGCCTTTGAACGGCTATAGGGACGAATTGAGAAAGACTGAAGGCTTTTCCAGTATACCTTCAAGTTCGTTAATATTATAAACTCAAGAGATACAAAAGATACGCCGCTAGAAATGAACTCACTCAGTAGGTGTAATCCGTAAAGGCAATGCTATCAGATAACCGGAATTGCCCAAATGCTTAGCCCAGATGTTGTACCGACGACCCATATAAACGATATTCCTCAAACGAGTCTTGAGTTTTCCGAACGACTCAAGCGGATATTGCGTTTGAATCTCTTTGGCTAAGTCATCAACAGCTGACCAGGCCCATTTCGTGCCTGTATGGTAACCCAAGCTGACGGCCAACCTGTATAGGTTCAAGCATTCAAACCGTTGGTATATTTTGCAAAGATCTGTCTTCTTTTCTCTCTTATGCATTTTGTAAAAGGCGCCTGAGAAGCTTCCCCCACTCGGCAGACAGCTTTCGTCCACATTTCGAAGGAAATGACTATGATCCGCTGAGCATTCTTTCAAAATCCTCCTAAGTTGGTGAGGAAGTGCGACAGAACAAGTCTCAAAATTTGTCCCTCTAAGGGCCTCGCTGACCGTGTGATGAGAGTCGTCGTCCCCCGGCTCGTCTTCTTCTGGCTCGTCTTCTTCTGGCTCGTCTTCTTCTGGCTCGTCTTCTTCTGGCTCGTCTTCTTCTGGCTCGTCTTCTTCTGGCTCGTCTTCTTCTGGCTCGTCTTCTTCTGGCTTATCGTCTTCTGCCTTATCGTCTTCTGCCTTATCGTCTTCTGCCTTATCGTCTTTTGCCTTATCGTCTTCTGGCTCATCATGGTGATCTGTTTGGACTTGGCCATAGGAACATATGGTAGCTCTGGACGATTGAATAAAATTTTCGGCTCTGTGAGACAGAGGCTCCTGGGGCACATCGGCTGCTGGACTCGAAATTACTTCCTCAAGCGAAGCTGGGGTTGACAGTTCCGCAACTGATGGTGGCGCGAGAGGAGAATCTTGGCTAGTCACATCGATGAGGCTGCCATGGCGTTCATCCAGCAGACTCTGTTCAAGAAGAGCCCCGCTCGACAGACCTTCAGTAGTTTCGTAGAGCGTAGATGGGCTTGACTCCCGGTGGTTGGAACATCGCACTGAAAGAGGTGATATTTCACGTGGAGCTCCCCAAGTTGATTTGCCTGGTGATGAACCCGTTCCCACGAGAAAGAGCTCTCCGCATGAAGATTTAGCCGGAATGCTTTTCCCCTGGTGAGGATCTGGCTCCGTCGTGTTGACAGCTTCGCGGGAAGCAGTTACGCTGGCACTAGCTTCGTTGTGCAGAGACTGTTCTCTAGTATGCGAGTGTGCAGTATCCTCCGACAAGGTTGCTGTGTCGACAAAGGCAACATTCGGTGAATTGTGACTTGTCTCGTTGACCAAGTTACGTTCCCTGTCGTCGGTCGAATCAGGGGTAAATCTATCGATCGAGGCCGAAACGGCCGCACCTTCAGAATTGGAGTATACCGTGCTGCTCAAACAGCATTTATCTTGGGATATAACGCTCCCTGCTACAGGTACAACTCCTGGTCCTGTGCATCTGTTCAGACACAAAAGCACAGTGAGCCTTTGTAGAGAGGTTCTTTCTATTTCAGGAAGGCACCCGAGTAGGCTTTTGCAGTCACGGCTAGTAAATTTGGTCTTGTTTGCCTCAAAGTGTCGAGCAAGCTGGCTGAGTAGGCAAAGTATCTCATTCAGCTCTGGTCGTGTCTCATGACCACCGATCATTATAATTTCAAAGAAGTCAATACTGGAGTAAGAGTGAAAGGTTGAACGGTCACCCTTAAAAAAGTCTCCCTCCCGCGAGCCTGAAATAGCCTAGGCAACCCCGCCTTTTCTTGTTTATTCGCCGCCAATTGATCGAGCTACTGTGGATGGGACCAGCGATGAAAAACGAATTCTCACCCGGGAACCTCAACATAGAATAAAGTTAATTTGCGCCTCGACCTGTTAATCGGTACATTTGATCTATGGGACTCAGTATTTAACAGCAGTTGTGAACTATTCGATGGGAGAAGTGTTTGCTAAAATCCCTGTTCGCATAATGCGCTAATGCACCTAGTACGTACGAATGCTGGCCTAAGAGTTGGAGACAGGGATCTTGGGGAAACATTTCAGCAAATTTTTCCCCAAGATCCCTGTTCGCATATGGCGCCAATGCGCACCAAAATGAGCCAGGCTAAATGCCTTCCCCGTGGTATCCTATGTACAATTCAGGGGCACGTATCAGCGCCGCGATCGGCCGCACGTTCCCCTGTGAGGCAAAACGCTGGCTCAAGATACGGGAAGAAAATACGGGAAGAAAACTACCTATCGGATACCTCAAAGCAGGAAAATGTTGTAGCTTCTCCATTGGGTAGAAAGTAAACGCTACTGGTTGGAAATTTCACTATGAGAGTGAGTTGAGGGGGAGAGTGASTTGAGGGGGAGAGTGAGTTGAGGGGGAGAGTGAGT
>PKQL01000353.1:0-29033 GCA_002916455.1 Penicillium sp. CF05
TCTCCTACCCCTCTCCTACCCCTCCTCCGACAACCTGGAGTCCTCCTTCGTCGCCACCGGAGACGACGAGGACGCCGAGAAGAGCGAGGTCCTCCGTCTGGAGCAAGACATCCTCTCCGATCTCGCCGACAGCAACCGCTTCTTCGTCCACGAAACCAAGGACTTCTGGCGCCAGATCAAGTCCGCCGGCTCTGCCGTGCCTGCCAACGCCCTGTACCTCCAAAAGGCATTCCAGGCMGAGTCCCCTGAACTCACTGCCCCCTCTGCCACTATCGTGCCTCCGGTCTACATCCACCCTACTGCCTCCATCGACCCCACCGCCAAGCTCGGTCCTAACGTCTCGATCGGCCCACGTGTCGTGGTCGGCGCCGGTGCCCGTATCAAGGACTCGATCGTCCTTGAGGACTCCGAGGTCCGCCACGACGCTTGTGTCATGCACTCGATTATCGGCTGGAGCAGCCGTGTCGGTGCCTGGGCTCGCGTGGAGGGCACACCCATCCCCGTCGGCAGCCATTCTACCAGCATTGTCAAGCAGGGTATCAAGGTGCAGAGCATTACCATTCTTGGCAAGGAGTGTGCTGTTGGCGATGAGGTCCGCGTGCAGAACTGCGTGTGTCTGCCTTACAAGGAGCTCAAGCGGGTATGTATTCTTTCTTGTTTCTTCTATGTACCATCGACTAACAAGTTCTACAGGATGTATCCAACGAGGTCATTATGTAAACTGAGTTTTGGTCATCTTTGGTCGAAATTTACCCTGATATTCTCGTTGATACGGCTTCATTGCCGGGTTTGTCTCATCTCACCTTATCTTACGGTTGGATGGTTATTTGCTTCGTGAGCGCAGCCGATCTAAGGATCTTTTTGTTTTAATCTATCTAGAACGAACCCAAAATGAAAGAGTCGTTGGATTTCTTGTATTGCTATCTGCTATACTAGTAGTTTTATTTCCCTATGAACATCACATATCCCAGTAATTGATCCCTCGAAACGCCAGATTCGTGTCATCAACCCAAAGCATCCGAATATAAACCATGAGATGCACCTCAGATAAATATCGTAAAATCCCGCTTGCTGTCATCAAATCGAAGAAAGACAAAGAAAAGTATCCCCAAGTACCAAAGAATCACTCAACGATACATAGCAGGATCATACCCCGTATTCTCAGCCGGCCTCTGCTGCCCACCCTGATCATAAGCACTAAAACGCACTCGCGGCGCACCACGGTGACTCATACCAGGCGCAGTATCATAATAATTCTGCGCCTCACCAGCATGCGCATCCTCCAAATTGTGCCCGTAACCCGGTGGTCCCTGTCCATGGGCACCAGACATCGCAGGGGGCACGTTATCATAATCATGCAAGGCAGGTGTAGACTCGCTGTGACGCTCATCCATCTTGACATTAAAGGCGCCCGAGTCATCAAGACCCGGGTGAGATCCCATGGCGTCGTAGATGCCGAGACGGGTCTGGCGACGGCGGACGATCACGTCCAGCCAGACGGCGGCGATGTAGCTGACCAGGCCGATGGCGGTGAATGTGAAGAGGGCTTTGTAGGTTCGACATACGGAGATGCCGGTTGAGTTGCCCCAGTAGGTTGTCGTGCAGGCTGTTGTTATTGTGCTTGCTAGGCTCCAGCTTAGGAGGCCTAGAGATAGGGCCCAGAGGACTGTTAGGAGGATGTTGAGTGATATGGAGAGTTTTGTTGATAGGCCACAGCTGCAGTGGATTATTGAGGTTAGGATGATGTTGAGGAGGGAGAGGCCCGCCGAGACGAAGAGCTGGTGGCATTTGTTAGTATTTATCTGGGAGGGATATGTTGAATGTTTACTTACGACGAGGAATGAGTATGGGAGTTTGTAGCCATCGGCGTGGAGGTGGTAGGTAAACACTGCCAAGATCACGCCCACCACGAGTGAGGAGAGGGCAATTAGGAAGCGAATGAGATGGAATGGCAACGGCGGGTATGCCGATGGTTTAACTGAGGGTGATCGCATGGCGAGATGTTGAAGATGTGAAGATGTAAGAAGAGGAATCTGCCAAAGAAGCCCCTACAATCAACAACTTCATGATCGGCGCTCCACTTTGACACGTTTGGGGCTGCGTCATGGCTATTTTTATATTTTCGGCGCAGTCTGCATCTTCGTATATGTTGTAATGTCTGGTATAATTGTTTCAAATAAGGAATTTACATATAAATTAAATTATGGAGACGTTTCAAACGTAATATCAAGATCGACTACAATATCCCTTCTTCCTTCAATAGTTGAAATCCTCATAAACCACATTCTTGCCCGCCAGCCAATTTAGAACCATCCGCTTCAAGGCAACACCCGCGCAGAGGTACCAAACATCTGCTAGCGCAAGGTCCAAGTCCCCAGCCTGCATGCGTCGTCGTATCATTTGGACCCCAGACGACTCAATGCCGTCCCACATCTGCCGATCGACTCCATCGAGCTCCACATTGGTGATAAACAAAGTCGTTGATAGGGGCAACTGAGGCCACCGCTGGAAAACATCATGCACCAGCCCTAGATCATTGATTGAAATTGACCAGAATAATCGCAACTGTGAGATGTCCAACTCTGGAAGCTGTGCGAGAAGGGGTGTTATGCCAATGCCGCCCGCTACGTAGGGAACAATGGACTTTCCAGACACATGGAAGCTTCCCCCGAATCCCTTGAGCGGTACTTCTAGGCCAGCTCGTTCATTTACGTGTGAGAGATATCTAGTAACGGGACCATGTCGTCGGACCGTGATTTCGAATTGATCAGAGGGTATATCGCGACCGGGGTATGAAGACACAGTAAAGGTTCGAACATAGTCATCGTTTAGGCTGGTTGGATCGTCATCTCGCATGTGGCTATAGCCCATGTTCAGCTCGTCTTCAAATGATAATGTGACATATTGTCCTGCACTCCATGAAATCGGATTGCGGCCGGAGATGCGGAACCGATACCGTTGGATGGACGGTGTAATGTTTTCTTTTTTTATTAACGTTGCCAATGCGTCTGGACCACTGCCTTCTTGGGTACCGGGAATATGTTTTTCGTTGACAAGATATCGCACGCTAGGATTATATGGAGAAGGATCTCCGGCCTCGCCGCGAAAGCTCAACCCATTTTCAACAAAGATTGCAGCAGCAATGGTGGCTCGCACGGCGAGGTTTGACCTTGGTAGGATAGCAGCTGCGTCTTTCCCAACTAATATCTCGGTCGATCCAGTGAAATAAAGGACGTTGCCATTCTCAAAATCGGGAACAGCAAAACCAGCCACCGGGGTGGTTTCTAAATTCCCCAGCGTTTGATAGAGTCTATTCCCCGAGTACTCGGGATAAACAAGAACAGCGCCACTAGAATTGTTGGTTTCAACACGTATAAATCCTGGCGGACCACCACGGATGTTTGTGTCCATAGTTGTAGCTTCATGAGATGAGGATACAAACATAGTATCCGCACGAGAGAGCAGCTCAACTGCAGTAGGACTCAACTGTGGCGAGTCGGAGATCAGCTTGGAATCAGGCTGTGCAGGTACGATATGCTTCTTGTTCAAGTATTTGGGGCAGTTCCCAAGGCTCTCTTCGATGTGGACGACCACCTGTGCTTGCCCTTCGTCTCCATCAGACAGTGAGCCCTTCACCATCCTGCCATACAGCTTCACTCTCCGACGATTCTCCAAATCTATCGCAAGTCCTGAAACCATCTTTCCTGTGTATGCATCAGTTTGATTGCCGGTCAATAATGCCTGCACAACGGGGTCGTATTTGCTGTCCACTTGTGTCTGAAGCCCGATTAGTGATTCGGCAACTGGAGTTGCGAAGCCCGCTGTGCCGCCCCATATCGTTGACCATGGGCGGCCTTGGGAATCCAATGTACCTAGGGCAAGTAGCGGTGATTGTTGGACAAGGGATGCAGCTCTCGGGGTCAGGTACGGGGCAGTCGGGTTGTCGCCGCGAGGGATTCGAAGCAAGTGTTGTAATCTCTCCTCGCCCTCGTGCCAGGGCACCGTATTTGTTAGAAGTGAAGTCATCGAGTAGGGAGACTGGAAATACTGAAAAGCTAAGAGATCACCCATGTTGAAAGCAAGAGAAGAACGTAGGTAGGTACCTCAAGGGTGGGGGTTATTCGCGTCATCCTGCCCTGCCCAGGATGACAGGGGTATGTGTACCTGGAAGCTCCACGAATAGTTTATATGTGATATATCTTTAGAACTAGGATGAATCAATTTCTTTTCTTATAATGGAATCTCTTTCGAATGCACGACAATGTGTTGTTCTAAATGACCTTTTGGTATCACATAGTCCAGAAATATATATCGCAATTCCACTCTCAAAACCCCCAAGTCCCCCAAAGTATTACCAAGGTAGATATATTCCACTATAGCCCCTGCAATTATTTAATACATATGTATGCATCATTTGACCCTTAATATATCAATTTCGTAGAGCCTTGAGCTTGTATAGTGATGAACCAATCAGAACTGCCGCGCCGCGTTATCGACTCTCTGCCTTCGGGGAACTTCCATGATAAAAACAACCACCTTCATCCGATCTGCATTTCCCTTTTACAGCTCAGACTTGTACAACAAAAGCAAGCAATTTCAAAGGTGCCACAGAACGCAAGGGACTTCCCCGACCAGATCCCTTTAAAACAGCTTCCGAAAGCTTGCCAGTCCTCCATCCCCCACCATGTCGACCTACGAAAGTACGCATCCGCATCACTCAAATAGAACTAGACTCTCCAAATCTAACCTCATTCTAGTCGAACACAATACTACCGACCCCTCAACAGCCCCGTCCGCGCGACGCCGCCGCCCCGACCTCTCCACCTTCTTCTCAACCCTGTCCCAGATCACTCCAGCTCCCGACCACAGACCCCATGCAGTCCCGGTCCCAGGAGATGTGAGCGCGGCATTCTTCTCACTCGCAGAGGCATTGGACATGATGCGTCGCGAGACCGATTCAGGCCCGCAGCCCGGCGCGCAAGAGGGCACCGATAACGCCGACTCAGATACCGGCCGCGATCTGCTGACCACGATGATCCAGTCGCTGCTCGCGCAGGCAGATACGCCACCGCGGGAGGTGGAGGGTGTTGACGAGGAATTCTGCGATAGTAAGAAGCACTCCCCTAGCTCGCCGTGTCCATCAACCTCCCCCGCAAACAGTGGGGGTATTTCTTTGTCGTTTACATAACTAACATCTGCATCTTTCTAGTGCTCGACCGTGTCCCCAAAGCGTCCCTCAAACCCTCTGATACCTGCCCTATCTGCAACAACCCCTTCGTGGAAGATGCCTACCCGCTCGTCGTCCAGCTGCCCTGCCACCCTACACACCGCTTCGATCTGGAGTGTGTGCGGCCCTGGTTGCGGCTGCGCGGGACGTGTCCGCTTGACCGGGTGGACTTTGCGAAGCAGCTGAGAGACAAGGCGGAGGCGAAGAAGAAGCTGGTTGAGGAAGATGAGGAGGAGGAATGGGATGGCATGTACGGCTGAAGAGATCCGACATGAGACTGTGCATATACGTGAATTTTCAACTGTCTGTGCTGGAGTCTACATAAAAGTATTGCCTATCTTAGCATGAGTGAATGACTGTTGCATCGATCGATCATGTACATTTCAATCAAATGGATATTAACTGACGGGCCACCATATCTTGATTCTTGTGTCTACTCGAACACAAAGACATAAGTTATCGAGCAGGTAAATAATGCAAAAAAGCGCAGGAAAAGACAACAAGGAGGACCACAATGGAGTTTAGGTGTATGGTTTAGGTGTCTTAGATCCAGAACTGCGTTGACACCTCCATTTCGAGTCAATATCTCGAGGTATACCTCGACGATATCCGAGTCCTTTGTCCCTTCGATGGCTTTCACACTCTAACTATTTAACTTGCTTCAAAACACCTTTGTTCTCCCTTTCACCAAAATTTAAGGCATTTCATTGATGTCTTTGTTCTATATCTTTGATCACCTTCTTAACAAAGGGCATACAAGTTCATTGTTAAGTTGCCAGTCCTCGTCGAGGATCTTACCGCCGCCCACATATAAATATCAAGTCCCCAAGTCCTGATCGATATAATTTATCATTCCAGATGACATCCTCTCCACAACTCATATCATCTTTTACTATACCTGAACCGAGTCACAGACCGTGACATCTGCGGGGTATCACATATTACCAGAGTATCTTCTCCCATTCCTCCCTCAACGACTCTATCTACTTACTTACTCCCTAACCTACAATCACCAGGTTCATATGCCCAACCCATTTTGGCAATTTAGATACTTACCAGTGAATATCCCAACCCCTCCAACCACCAGAATGTCTCTCTCATCCCCCTGGGAGACCCTCGCACTTGTTTTCTTTTTCCTAGTACTGGGACTAACCATCATGATAATCATGATTCTTGTCAAGGAGTGGACAGAGTACCAAGCTATGCAGTTTTGGCCGAAACTGCGTAGTACTCGCACTCTCGATCTGGAGTCGGGCCTTTATTTACTAAAGGACGTCAAGGAACTGACATGGCGCGTTGAGCAGATGGAAACTGACATTGGGAGCAAGATCCAGCTTGCTGGATACTTGTCTGAATACCATGATCAACCACCATCTCCTTAACCGCTTTATACATATGTACTTGTCAGCATACCTTCCGATAACAGACGCAAGACGCAAAGACCGAATATCTGGATGCCTCCTATGCGTAGGGATAGCGCATGAGATATCGGTCCGAGTGGGTTGCCCGGTTCCCTACCCCATACTCCCATGTCTTTCGAGGCGGCTCACCTTGATGGAAGTGGAGTGGGTAGGGTCATTGTATCTTCTGGAATAGCACTTCGGTGCAGTACTGGTGGTTAATAACATGTCGGTGAAGCCGGATGTGTTTGGATGTGCCTATGGTAGATATTTCTATATCAACTATATCGATCATAGGTGTTTATTTTAGTTTTGGAGGTGTCTATAGAGACGCCGTGGGGAGTAGGACCATAGGCGACTTTCGAGCAGTAACCAATTCAATATCTGTAGTCCTGGTAAAAAGGTTGGATATAAGATAGCTGCCGAAATAGCCTAGACATCAATTACAGTTAACGACTAGTTAACGACTACCTTGCTGGTCGATGGTAGAAATCAATTTGCTAAGCTTGAAATGTATACCTATCACCCTAATTGACCTAGTAATTCTGAATAATCTTGTAGACAGTAAGGCCCTTGATCTTTTTCCTGTAGGCCAGTAAGATCTTACAGTTAAATATCGAGGCATAGACATCATGGATCTTATGGAAGAAAGCAATTGTAATCGTTCAGAAGTAGCATCCAGGGTTTCCTGTCTACCCTATGTACAGTATTCGGTACAGAATTCATCACACATAACTTCAATGTTTCATGAAATTTCCTCGGCCCGAGCCTTGGACCGGATGGCCAACTTGCCTGCCTGGTTGATCATCGCTTCATAGCCACTCCGCTCCAGCACGCCGCCGTCATTACTGACAACCTCACGAGCCTCGAGTTCCTCGACAAGGCGCTGGTTCTCACGGTTACCCTCCAGCAAGAACTTAAGGCACATTACAGCATGCTCCTTGATGTATGGGTTGTGGGCGTCAAAAGCGGTGCAGCAGAGAATCGCCTCAACACCACCGTAGCGACGGATCTGCTCTTGAACATCGGGACACTTCCAGACAAGTGAGGAGAGCACAAGCACGACCAGCTTCTTGAGATTGCGCCATTCAAACTCGGAGGGATCCTCTGTGATGGGAGGGGACTCGGGTCGAGAGTCGACGCTGCCGGCGCCTGTGTCAACAGGGTCTGGGTCGCTGGGATCGTAAGGACGTTCGACGGCAACGGGGGCTGGGGGACTAGCACTGGGGGCATCGTTTGCGGTGTCGTTTCGGGGAGGAGGAGGGGGCACGGAGCCAAATGACAATTGGCTCAGCTGGCCCTTGGGGATGCTTGCTTCCAACTCCTTGATCAACGTCACCAAGTCATAGACAATCTCCCATTTAACCAGCAGGTTCTTCCAGTCGTTGTTTTCGGTCAACACGGCGAAGAACTCCAAAAACTGGTAGACACCTTCGTATACCCGCTCCATGTCCCATAGATTGAGCGGGAAGTCCTCGGAAAGAGCCCGGTTGGCACGGATCTGGCCTTGGAGGTAGATCAGAGCACAAGTCTCGGGGATAATGTTGCCGCGGAAGATAGTGAAGATGTAACGGACAGTGAGAATATCAACCCGGTTGAGTGAGTTCGGGTTGCGAGGAATGTTGGGCTGAGCCGAGCCTGTCACCGAAGCAGGAGAGTACTTGGCTCGGAAGATGTGGGTGAGGATCTTGATCACAACAGCCTGCGCCGGAGAAATTATGTCCTTGGGCTGACCGAAGTCCGAGTAGGCATGAGACATAAGGCCGTTCTTAAGCACGGCCTCCATGATCTGGACCATCATCTTGAAGTAGAGCTCGTCGTCGGGAAGATCCCACGCCGCAATGAAAATCAGTAGTTCACGCAGTAGATTACGCCCCGTCTCCTGCGTGAGCAGAATGTGACAACGGAGCGCTTGCATGTTCCTGGATCCATTCCGTTCGCCGCCCTTGAGGCCAAAGCTATCCACAATGCCGGCTTGAACAATCATAGGCAAAGCTTCAATTTCTGCGGGTCCAAGAACCAGAGGGATATCTGTCAAAAGACCCCGCTGTTGATCACCAGGACGGCCACGGTATTCATCGTCTTCCTCTTCTTCGTCGTCGGCTTCTCCATCAACGCCATCGTCGTCCACATCATCCTCGCCATCTCCGTCAACGCTTCCGTCAGGCATGTGATCCAGGCTGTGCGAATCTTCATCCCCAACTGTGTGTGCATCGCCGTGGTCATAGTCATGCTCTTCGTCGCCATCAATATGTGATGGCTCCTGGAGCCGAGCCATGAGTTCGTCCTTGGCCTCTTGGAGAGTCTCAGCGGCAGATTGAGCTGACCGGGGCATACTGGTATCTTCGTCTGTAACAGGTCCATCCACAGCCCCAAAATCGTTGATCTCTGGCAGATCGGCCCAGCAAAGACGAGGGAAACCAGCCGTGAGACTGCGATCAATAGTCAGGATGGTCTTCTTCTTGGTGACTTCGTGTTCCTCTTCTTCCTCGTCGTGTTCCCTGTGATCGTCGTGTTCTTGGTCATCGTGGTCTTCAGGCTCCTCGTGCTCTTCTTCGGGAAGCGCAGCCGGGATTTCACGAGCCCGGTCCTGGAGATCAGACCAACCGTCAACCTTAGCCCCGAGTATCGCAGTCAAAGCAGCCCTAATATCTTTGACCTGGTCTGGGTCTCTGCCCATCTCCTGGATAGCGCTGAGGTCACGCCCCAAAATCCTCTCCATGTGGTCCTTAATGTTGGCCAGAAGCAGCATGGCAGCCTCTTCCTTGATAGTTGCAGGCTCTCGCGGGAATTTGGCGATAGTCTCCAATAGCAAATCCTCCGCAGTTTGGTCGTAAAGCGCGCGAATCGGCGGGTTGATGACACGCTCTCCAACTTGTACAATGGGTGCCACTCCTTCTCTCGAGCTGGCATCGTCCAAAGGCTCCTTGGGCTTTATGATGTTCGTATCAGCGGTCGAATGGTAACCAAACAGATCCAACCAGAGAACCATCTTGCGATGCTCGTTGTGCATAATAAAGTTATGAAGGTACTGGAGGCAAGTAATCAGAAGGCGCTTGTAGAGGTTGACGACTTTCTGCCATCGCTCCTCGTTTCGCGCATTTTGCTCGCCATCGAAGCCTCGAGCGGTGACCCGAACACAGGTGTCGATGAGAGCTAGAATTCTTTGATCAAACCCTGTTTCCGCTGCAAGGTTCTGTGCCTTCTTGGTTGTGGCGAGGAGGTTGCGAGCAATTGTACACAGATCATTCAAGCGCTCAATGTCTTTGACCAGCGAGAAATAATTGTATGCGATCAGATTGGCAGATGAGTGTTCATAGCTCGCTGCGGGGCTTTTCCATGCGAAAGATTGGGACTCGAGGACGGGGATTGCCTTGGTGAGGACGTTCGTGAGACCTTGCCAAATATCAGGCGACATGCCGAGATTGTGACTAGCAGAGCGCAACGGATTAGTATACAAGCAAACGCAAACGGTCAATTAAATTATGGTCTTACCGAACATCGCTCTCCTGGTGTGTCTTGTACAGGATCTGCTTCCCAGCGGCAAGCATGTGCTCCAAGCGCTTGTCATCGATCATGCCCCGAACTTCGTAGTGGCTCAGTGTCCCTGCAAGGATTACCTTGAGCATGAGCTCAGCTGGCGTGCATAATGGCTTGGAATCTGCCATCCTGCAATATTTATCCCAGCCGTAACGCGTGTTCTTTCAACCGGTAAACAGCGCGGGGAGATCAAAGTGGGATGAGAGAATCAAAGATTCGGAGGTGTGGAGAGACAAATTTTCCGCCCGCACGAATGTTATCGTTATCGCTCATTCGCCCATTCCGAGCTCTCCGCCTCGATACATCGCCCTTAGTACGGAGTATGTGACATTATATTGCACATATCCTCATACGATCATGCGTCAAATATCATTTTCACTTTGATTGTCTCACTTTGAGTGTGGACGTTGCCAAGGTATATATGTAATAGATAGCACATATCAGGTAGATGTCCACTATTTCTAGATATACCCTTGAATCAAACCAGGAACTCCCGTATTTAACATGGATGCTCTATGCAAAGAACTTAGATACCAGACGTCTCCTTAGATCGACGGACAGATCTTCCCACCACATCCCGAAGGTTATACCAAAAGCCCATATCGTAGATATTGTCGACATCTCTCATAGTCCGGAGTTGCTTCCATCGAGGGTCAGGAGGTAAGTCTGATGCTGGGCGATGGGCAATGCAATTGGAGCCAGAGGCCAATAAACATCCTTCAGTTGGAGGATCTTCATCAGTCACAAGGATTTGATCAGTATGCACAGGCCACAGTTCATCATATAGATCCATAGGAAGGGGCCTGTCGAAGATGAGACTTCGTTTTGTCTTGAATACAAAGCCGTCTTCCACATCATCTTTCCAATCAGACCACTTGGCGCTCTCGTTCGTTGTCACCCCAGCCCATATGAGATATGTATGGTACGCCAGGAAAGATATTGCTAGCGGGGCAGTCATTACCATCAGTAGAAATACTGTACCAACCCTGGGGTTAGCAGTAATCACAATACCCCATGTGTTGATCCAGGCTGTCCAGCCTTGCATGGCCTCCTGTATCTCCGGCGGAACCATTTGCTTCAGTGTCTCAGAGAGTATGGAATGGCCAAGGTAAGAACCGTAAATCAACATGACAGAAAGGGAGACCAAGAGCGAGATGAAGTACACGCAGTTGTTGGCCCCGACGCAGTTCATCAGCCATATACAGTGGTGGTCATGCCGAGAAATACAGGCCTGACAGAAGCTGCAATGCTTGCTCCGCGCTGGCTTGAGGAACTTGCAGGTGCTGCATTGATGCCCCGGATGAAAAAGGACCCGGTCATATGGATAGCGTCTCATCTCTTCCTCATGGTTCTCTGTCGTGATAAATGACTTGGTCACAACACACTTGTAGAGCAGGAAATATGGCAAGATGATAGCTGCAGGTACGCATACTCGATGTATGCTCGACAGCCGAGGCCACGCAGCCGGGACAAAGATACCTTCTCCAATGACCAGCAAAGAGGTAAAGAAGATCTAGTATTCAAGGTCAGTATCTGTATATGTAAGTAATAATAAATTTGGGGACTCACCAGGACAAGCGGGTGGTTCTCCTTCAGTAAATAGCTGCCAGATTGATTCCAGCATCGTACTACCCTCCCGCCGAACAAACGATTGTCAACAACGGCAATTCCATTCGGGAAGTACACCCATAGTGCCCGATGGAGCCAGGCGACCGGAGTTTTCCTAGAACAGTCAGCACAGAGCTTCAAATTTTAGCAAGTTGGCAAATTGCTCACCGGAAAGCTGGCAGCCTGCCAAACAGCGCGATAAAGGTGAAGACCGAGACCGCCAGTATCACCAGACCAACGGTTCTGAGGGCCCCCATTCTGAAGCTCAAGTTCTCTCGGTAAGTCCAAAGGAGATACTATTTGCTCTGCATCTTCCGGTGATATTTTTCACGGTTCCTGCATTCCTTGACTTGTGATCGCCTAACATATTCACATCGCAAGTCGTCAGTTTTGTGTATACCACGTGACCGCGTGTTCAGTCTCGGCGTGAACCAACTATTTCATCTATGACCCGTGTCGATGGAGACCGTCGGGATCCCATATTATCGAACATAAGAACTGACAATAAAGTTAGCGAAACAACACCTATCTTGCCCTACAGCCCGCTGCTGAATGGGAAAAGGCCCCTTGCGACACGTCAACACGTGATACCGCGTCGCAGACAAAGCTGACTTAAAAGGTGTGGAAGCTCAAAGAAAAGGTCTTTAGGTTTGGTCTTTGAAGAGGTGAAATGGCATCTTCTACGAATGACTCGTCTCGGACTGAGACTACATCGATGAATCTGTTTCAAGGTGCACGATTCTGGCTATCTCTAACTGTTCCACAAAGGCCGAGGTTTAAAGAATTAATCAAGGTATTTCAGGAACACTTCCTCTTGTTTGGAGCTTGCGGAGGCTAATGAATATCTAGCAATATGGTGGCACTGTTGTGCTGATGGAGAAAGATGCTGATGTGAAGCTGGTGGATCACACAAGGAAAGACCTGCCTTCGGACACGTACGGAATACATAACTCTTTACTGGCTCACGATCAGTGTACTAATCTATAGTTAGTTTCTCCTATCAATATGTAGAGCGTTCTATCAACAAGGGACGACTCGAAGATCTAGAAGCCCACCGGGCTGGGCCATCTGCACCTCGTCCAATGGGCGCATCCAACATTCCTACAAAAAGCACAAGATCATTTTACACCCTGAAAGAGGATCAACTTTTGTTCGACTGGGTTGAAGCCTATGCACAAGAGCAAACGGTGCCTGTCCAAGGTAACAAAATATACCAGGATTTGGGTGAACTGGTATGATGGTCTCTTGCCCAGGTGTTTCTGTCGCCTACAGGACACACATATAGACCCGATACTAATTGGTAACACGCAGTTCCCCAGTCATCCATGGCAGTCTTGGCGTAGTAGATATCTGAAGCACCTGCGTGGTAAGGGCCGTCCAGGTGGCGGCACCCCATTATCATATGACGAGCTTATACAGTCTGCGCCATCCCAAGGCGAACGCCCGAAAACATTACCTGCCCGGGCTTCCCCCAAAGTATCCACAGCAAAATCTACCTCAAGGGTCCCCCGGCTGGCACCACCTGCTCCGACCGAAGCAAGTATAGCAAACAGCCCAAAACGAAAACGAGACCCGGCCCCTGAACCGCCGACTCAACGGCGGAGGGATGTTTCGCCTATGAAAAGAAGAGCCATCGAAACTACTGCAACTGCAGGCCCTTCCTCACGTCGTCTCCGTCCTGATAGCCGGGGACCCCAGCCAGAGTCATCAAACGTGGCAACCACACCACCCTTTGCTACACGGCCAGAAAGAGGCTCACCCAGTGTCTTGCCGTCAGACAAAGGACCGCTTCAAGGCCTTGGGATTCCTGATATCTTCCCAGTCCCAAGTTCTTCCATACAAACTCCTCCTCGCGTCATTCGCGAGACCTCACAACGGCCAGCTAATGTAGCAGAACCGCCAGCACCGCCAGCCCAACCGCCAGCCCAATCGCGACCATTGGGTGACAATGCCTTTGCACAGTCTGGCCGGTTCAAGAAACAAGTACCGAACCCTAGACCACCAGTCAAGGATATCTTCAAAGATCCTGTGGATCCTATTTTCCTAGAACTCCCATTCTTGCCATCAAGCCCCGCATCCGAGATGACTGACGATGACACCTCGGATGCGCCCGATGTGGATACTTGGATTGATCAACGCCTTGCTCTAGGTGCCAAAGAATCCCACGTCTTCGAAGCTCTGCGATGTACAAGCATGGTCCCAGAGATGGCAGACAAGGTTCTCCAATACCTCACCGCTGGGAAAGATATTCCCGAGGATATGCCCGGGGTCTGGACAGCCGAGGACGATAGTTGTTTACAAGCGGGGGAATATTCCCGTGTGCAGCGAGCGTTGGCGAAACACGGCTCAGAAGCATACAAGGATAGATGGGAATATTTCAGCCTGGCCCGGCAGACAGGGCTCATTGAATGATACCCATGAGATGTGGAATTTGAGAAAGCGCAGAAAGGACAATTACAATGGACGAGTTGCAATCGTGAAGTACATGAACATTAGCGTGCAATTAGAAACCGAAATACTCTCCGAAGACACCGGTATTGACCTGCCCAGAACGCAAAGGGGAAATTGGGACTCAAAACTAAACATCAATGTAAAGGGCAGCAGCGCCATATTCAAAACGCGTTGGWCGCTGAAGAAATGGCTTAGAAATATCACACTTGTGTACCATTTTCAAGTTGGTGATATATCCATTGTCGGTGAACAGGGTGGATTTAATTATCCTTAAAGACCCTATGAGAGATGTTAGGAATGCATTTTGCGCTTTCAGTAGGAGGGGCTGACTCACAGATGTGATTCGTAGAACTTGAGCATCTAGTTCGGCGGTTAGTATCCTTGTCGCTTTTTTTGGAAAGGTCGAGGACATACCTTCAGAGGACACTTTTCGTAGCAGACTTGAACAGATAGTTTCGCCTTGTGTCCATTGTTGAACTCGAGCCAGGCCATAAGACCTGCGTCACCCTCCCGGACAATTGTGTCCACCTCTTTCACATCCTTATCCCAGTTCTTCCCTTTTGGAAGCCATTGCGCGCCATTGTCCTCGGACGAGGGGGTCTCTTGCTTGGTCGCCTCTTTGGGCGTTGACTTTCGGCGCTGTCTCTTGGCTTCGCTCGCTGCGGGGGCCGGTGAAGGCTTAGCAAGCTTTGAATCACCCATAGATTTGCGCTTGCGACCTGGCTTCCCTGAAGTGGGCTTCTCTGCGCTCTTCTTCGGGCGACCACCGATCTTCTTGTAGTATTCTGCGACAATATCGTGGGCTCCCTCTCTGTGGTGTTTGTCAATAAATGCGCGCAGTAGATACCGCAGCTCAAAGAGTGCATAGAACGTACAGGAGCCCGTCCTCATCTTCCCATGTGTG
Organism: Penicillium sp. CF05; assembly: GCA_002916455.1. Lineage (NCBI taxonomy): Eukaryota > Fungi > Ascomycota > Eurotiomycetes > Eurotiales > Aspergillaceae > Penicillium > Penicillium sp. CF05. The sequence continues at coordinate 15,131 of PKQL01000353.1, forward strand.
GTCTTCGATCTTCTCGTAACCTTTCCATTTCACGAAGAGCTTAAGGGTTCCCTATAGTTGATTAGCTTCTCGGCCCAATGAGGCTGAGCATTGTGAACATACGTCGTCGAGCCAGGCGTGATCAATAATATCCTCAACGACGTAACTGCATTAAGTTAGAAACATGTATCCACCAGTAGTCGGCCGGAATGCACAACTAACAGTCCCTCTTCCTCATCCTCCTCCTCCTCCTCTTCGTCTCCGTCCTCGGGGGAGTCCTGGTCATCTTTGCCATTTGTCTCCGGCGCAGTTCTAAAAGGAATATCGCCAGATTCCTCGTCGGTCATATCTTCAACGGGAGCTGTGAGATGAACAGGTCAACCAAGATGCTCACCATTGCGCGCGCGACACATCAACATTGGGGGAAAACACTCACGAGGCATGTTTCGGCTGAAGGGTGAGATGAAGCTAGAGAGTTTAGAAAACAGATTGGCGACCGGAGGGATAAAACCTCAATTGCAGATGTAAAATCAGACGTAAGACTGTCGCATCCAGAGTAATTGGAGCAGTTCACGAAGCAGAAACGCGTTGAAGGCGGACAAGATACGCTATACCGCTTTGGTCAGTCAGAATTTCATTTGTCAAAAGTGCATTTCGGGAAGCTCCCCCTCAAGGCTCAACTTACAAGTTCACTGCTTTTGTCTTGTCACTTACTTTTGATTACCTCTTGGTCTCCTTGTCGGTGTCCTCTTTTTTACAAATCTTTATATTTTGCCAGGTGGCAGCCCACCGTCAACATGGCAATGCGTAAGGCCGCACCCCCATACCCCTCATTCTTCAAATGTGCTCTGGCTAACTATGTGGGATTTGATCTTCAACAGAGCTTGATATGTCTCAGGGTGATTATCCCCTCGAATTTCTTGCTACAACACGGATTCGGTCGCTGACATTAAGGGGTAGCTTCGGTCTTGAAGGACGAGCAGGGACGGCCGTTTATTGTCGTTCGGGAGTACGTTCACCGCTACGCCTTATCCTCCGTTTCAAAATACCACTGAGAGTTGAACGCTTGAGATCTGGAGCTGACGGGTCTTTTTCATAAAACAGTCAGGGAAAGAAGAAGAGACAGCATGGCACTGAGGCCGTTAAGTCACACATTGTTGCCGCCAAGACGGTGGCTAGCATTGTCAAGTCTTCTCTGGTATGGCACTCGGCAAGAAATGGATGGAAAGAGATCTGACTCCCGTTTTTTAGGGTCCCCGTGGTCTTGATAAGATTCTGATCTCCCCCGACGGCGATATCACCGTCACCAATGATGGCGCAACTATTCTCGGACAGGTTCGACCCCGAAGCCCTTTCCCCGGAGAGATCCAGTTCTGGTTCGAGAGACTGATATGATGGTTATGGTTAGATGGAGATTACAAACAACGTCGCGAAGCTGCTGGTCGAGCTCTCTCAGTCTCAGGATGAGGAGATCGGTGATGGCACAACGGGTGTCGTGGTGCTGGCAGCGGCCATGCTTGAACAAGCCTCGGACCTCATTGACAAAGGCATCCACCCCATCCGGATAGCCGACGGATACGACCAGGCCTGCGAAATCGCCATCGCCGAGCTCGACAGAATCAGTGACGAAATTACGTTCAGCAAAGATGATATCACCAACCTCCTCAAGGTGGCTAAGACCAGTCTGGGCAGCAAGATGTATGGATTTCTAGCTTTGTGTTAGTTCGCGTTGGTGCTGACAGTTTTCATAGTGTCTCCAAGTCCCACGACCAATTCGCGAAGATCGCTGTTGATGCTGTGCTCTCGGTTGCCGACTTTGAGCGCAAGGATGTCGACTTCGAATTGATCAAGGTTGACGGCAAGGTCGGTGGATCCCTCGAGGACTCTCTGCTTGTCCGTGGTGTTATTGTGGACAAGGACTTCTCTCACCCCCAGATGCCCGACGAAGTTCGGGATGCCAAATTGGCCATCTTGACCTGTCCCTTTGAGCCTCCCAAGCCCAAGACCAAGCACAAGCTTGATATCACATCTGTCGAGGAATTCAAGAAGCTGCAGGACTATGAGAAGGAGAAGTTCACAGAGATGATCCAGCAGCTGAAGGAATCGGGTGCCAACCTGGTCATCTGCCAGTGGGGTTTCGATGATGAGGCCAACCACCTTTTGCTCCAGAATGACTTGCCTGCCGTTCGGTGGGTTGGTGGGCCTGAGATTGAGTTGATCGCCATTGCCACAAACGGCCGCATTGTGCCCCGCTTCGAGGATCTGTCTTCTGATAAGCTCGGCACGGCTGGTGTTGTCCGTGAGATGAGCTTCGGAACTACGAGAGAGAAGATGCTGGTGATTGAGGAGTGTGCCAACACCCGCGCAGTGACTATTTTCGTTCGTGGAAGTAACAAGATGGTGAGTCAATCTCCGAACCATGCGTAGGGAGATGTGCCGGTAGCTAACTTCAGCTACAGATCATTGATGAGGCCAAGCGGTCACTACACGATGCTCTGTGTGTCGTCCGCAACTTGGTGCGCGACAACCGTGTAGTCTACGGAGGTGGTGCTGCTGAGATTGCTTGTTCCATCGCCGTTGAGGACGCCGCTGTTAAGAGCCCCGGTATTGAGCAATATGCTATGCGCGCCTTCGCTGATGCGCTGGATGCTGTGCCCTTGGCTCTTTCCGAGAACTCTGGCTTGAGTCCCATTGAGACCCTTGCCTCTATCAAGTCGCGCCAGGTCAAGGAGAAGAACACCCGTCTCGGTGTTGACTGCATGATGACTGGCACCAACGGTATGCCCCTAGAAAACCATTCCCTACTCAGTTTCGTTCCTGGGCTAATTTGGATTCTTTAGATATGCGTGAGCACTTCGCTATCGACCCCCTGATTGGCAAGCGCCAGCAACTTCTGCTTGCTACCCAGCTATGCCGTATGGTTCTTAAGGTACGGCTCCAACTCACTCTTTCTGTCGCGTTCGATGCTAACCCTCAATCAGATCAACAACGTCATTATCTCTGGTGATGATCAGTCTGAGTTCTAGACCACTAGTTTCTAGTCCTATTCCACGATGGTAAAAGAAAAAAACTGATGATTCTGGTTTGCTATGTAAAAACATGGTCCCTTACATAGAACCCTTTTAGTTTCAATATAAACGAAAGGATTGATAATGTCTCTATCTGGTCACTTCTTGTCTCGCTCTAGATATGAATCTTTGGTCTACGACTAGCATTTATGGATGTAGATAGACATGCCATAGCCTAGAACGGCATCTGATTCCTAACAACTAATATGAGCGCCATGCACATTTACAGATGCACTTGGCTAGAACACTATCGGTATGACATACTCGTCTCACCCATTAACCCCAAACACCCAGAGTCCCCGATTTGGTCCGTCCCTTCTGCCTAAACAGCAAGAGCGAAATACATACCAGTACAGTATGTAAAAACAATATAAGCCCTCCAAACCCGCATTTATACACCAACAGGTTGGTTTTCGTGGGAGATCCGTGCCTCCATTCGGGATCGTGTGGGATTGTCTGTTCACGAGGGTCACCCGATATGCCGAGGAACAACACGCACCCAAAAGACAAACGCACTCCCACAACATCAACTGACAATTTTGGCTTTTTGGAGTCTTCCGTTTAACCTCGGTGCACATTTGTGGGGGGTCTATTCTTTTCGTCATGTTTCTTTCTCATTAAGGTCTTCTAGCTTCTGGAGTAATGGACGAAGGGAACTGGGTAGCTGGTGACCTGTCCCATCATGCATTGCCCTGTTACCCGGATACGAGAGTTAAATCTTAATGTTTGAAATTAAGATTAGACAATCGATGTATACTTTCTTCAAGCAGCACCTGAAGCCCTGCATGAGAGGTTAGGTCATGATGTTCTATCAAATGGACGATGCGTTGGCTACTTGGTTCTTGTCATTCTGTATTTTCATCCTCCCTAATGACATTTGTTGAGATTGATGCGAGCGTCAGTGGTAACTCCGATTTGATTTCTTTCCTGAAGAAACCCTTGCAGGTCGAAGATCAGATCGCCTCTGCATGCACAATATCGAGACCCCTACTCTATGAGGTAATCTGTACGACGAACAGATGCCGACATCAACGGCAAAGAGTAGCGATCTACGCTATTCATACCTGCAATGACATTTTCGTACAGGTTATACAAATTCAGAACAAGCTCATTGTCTCGAATGTGTAGAGTTCCGCTGTATCGTGACCTCGGGGAACCAAGTCGAGCAGCGAAGTGCCGGCCTATAGGACGTACTGGAATTATGAATTGAACATAAACTCGATAATTACCATAACTGAGGCAATTATCACAGCCTTTCTCAACATGACGCCCGAATCGGAATTTCACGGCGAAGGCCGCGTACTAAGTTTCAGTTTCGGTGGGATGGATATATTTAAGCCCTAAAAGATGTCCACATCACAGAAAGGACGTCATTATTTTCGAGTTCTTCTGGCGCTTAGAGAAAAGTTCAATGCTTTATTTTTCTCGTCTCCTTCTTGAACCGGTATGGTAGAGCTTTCAGCTTGCAGGGGTTCAGGTGTTGACTCCAGGGTTTCACAATGCATGGAAGTACGACCCCAGTTCCCCGCGACTCGTGGACCATAAGATTCAGAATTCTGCTATTCACAGCTTGAAGGCGAGACAGGCCTAGACTAGTCCTATTTTCTTTCTTTTTTACTTCGCACATGTAAACTGCTGATATCAGGAGTGTTGGGACATTTGGATTGGCTACCTTGATCTGGATGATTGACGATATGTTCACTTGTATGTGTGGGCTTTCCTTTCTGGGCATCCAACTTGGCAGATTGCATTGGTTTGGGCGAGAAAAGAGTCAAACAAATCATTGAAAGGTCGCTTAGCCAGGCCCCAGCTGTATACCCAGACACATAATGGCGTCGTATTTTGAAACACCAGGAAGCCAGGAAGTCATAAAACTCGAAATACTACATTGCAGTGTCATTTCAAAGCAAACGAGGCAATAGTAAGTGCTCGTACCAGGATAAAGACCTTATAATGTGGGCATATGAGTGCAGCTGCATCGAGCATGTCTATACATAGCACACACGATTGCATCCCACGGCAGATCAATTTAAAGTCCCCCATGACCTGCAGCGGGTCGTGTTGCGAGGCGTCTTGATTGGAATATTTGAAAACGGGCGGCAGCCACCACAGGAGACGGACGTCAGCTCCAGCTTAACCGTAGGTGAGTACACCGGGGCACGACGTACCCTGTCTGGACAGGTTAGGTACTTTGTGTACATGGATTGGTTCGATCTTCCGCCTCGGGCCGAATTTAAATCCATCGCTGCGGTGTGACACCACTGACAGGTACAAGTGCAAGCCCCGATCTGGCGCCCATTTTCGTGGTCGGGGTCATATTGGAATGCGGGCTTGAATTGGTTGTGCTGGCTATTCTTCTTTTTTCCTTTTTTGTCGTTTAGTATATTGTGGGTGGGAGAACTAAATCAAGGCTATGCTGCTAGTCAAGTCTAGGTTCTCTCTATGTTCTGTGCCCTGCGTTCTCAATAGGACTGGGCTACGTTGCATAGTCCTGTGGGGATTAGGCGATGTCTTGTATGTTCTTTTCCTGGCGATAGTCGACATAGCCGCACTACGCTTGTAGAAAACATCTACCGGAGATATTATTTCCGCCGTGCAGATGACCTGGTACTGTCGGCCCGGCTACATGTGGAACAGGCGAGAAGGAACATGGTCTGGCCATAATCGATATTTTGTTAAATGGGTGTTGTTGATTCTGAGGGACCTCGGAGCATGAGTTACTGTCGCGTCGGCCTCATCGGTGTTAGAATCTGAATCACCTAGGCTGTTCACGTGGGCGTGGATTGACGTGGCTTCATTTCGTTCGTAGTAGAGCAGTACTAATATCTCAGACGTTTTCTTGTCCGCTCGTGACAGTCGTTTTATGTAAATTGGGCATCTTCCTCTGCTAATGAGCAACTGTCGCTTCCGACCTGTGGTCATTTAGTTGTTCTACCGCTCCTTCGGGGAATCCTTGGTCTCGTCACACGACGCACTTGTTATCGACACATCACTAACCCAGTGATCGCTATGTTTGAGGTTCATGGCAATTCAACTGCCTTGGGCAACTTCGGGTTCCCCGATCTGTAGATGTTTGCGGCCTCTACTCTGTACTAAAGTATGGAAAATAGGTATAGGCACGTATTATTCAAAAAGTGACAATACTTTTCAAGACATGTTCTCTTTCTTCTTTTTTCATCAGTAATCTATTTGCGTCAGATCAAAATAGTAAATGGTTTGCTAGTGCGTTGGCCGAAAGCGGACTTTTGAGGGTCCGGAGTGTCCCCTCAATGTTGCTTCCCCGGATTTTGATCCTCGCAAAAGGTTGTGAGCATTTTCTAAATATTTGAGAGTCTGTAATATTATGGGAGTCCATATGTTTATTCTAAAAATATAACTTGTGGTAAAAAAAACACCAAACAAAGGTTAGATGGATACTTACATGTAGAATCTGTACTTGCAAAGATAATATATATCACATCTAGAGCTCCTAATTCACCATTTATATTCAAGTCTCAACAAAACATGGATGCTTGATTAGATGTACGTAACAGTCTTTATTTTCGGTCGATATCTAAATATTATGCGACCAACAGCCATGGCTGACGGGGAAGCAGGTGACAAACCCGGACGAACTAGCCTGATTGCAGGAGGCTCCAGACCAGAGCCTAACACACTGACAGCTGATCAGGTGCGCAAAACAAACGAAACATCGAAATGGCCCCCATGGCTTTGAAGTCAATACCCGATCAGCGTCCGAAATCAGCAGTGACAGAGTGCCAGTACAAACGAGAAAGAGATCAATCGATCAGGTGTCGCATGGCACGGTGTCAAGAAAGCCACAGCGACAACCGTACCGAAGAGGCTTCGGTATCAATCAGGGATTCTACTCGTGATGGTCTAGACTACGTGTCGATGAAACACATCATCTCAACAAAAATAAGCAATCAAAGACAGCGATCTCAGCCCATCGACCGCCACAATCACACGCCGAGAGACCACCAAACCGGCGGTGACGAGAGATCTTTGTATACAGCCGCTACAGCCGTTCTGGGCGTGGGATAAAAGCAAAGGGAACTGTCAGGAGATAGGATAGCCGCCCTAAATAGCTACCGGATGCACATAGCCCGATGCAGTCAGCTTGCGTTGTGGGGATGTCATTGGTCAGGTAGCTTAGGATCAACACGTATATTATCCAATTGTTTGAACAACGGTGGGAGTAAAAAAGGACGATATGCTGATGGGTCTAGGCTTTAAATCAGGTGGTTTTATAACTTGGGCCATTTCTGGGGTCTCCAGGACTCTTGTCTTTGATTACTTCGTATCTCCGACCATCGCAACAAGCAAGAATCAGTTATGTTCTCTTTGGGAAAATGAATGACTTGGGAATCGTATTTGGAATTGGTGTCTTTACAAACATAGTCTGTATAAAATGAATTAATTGAAAATTCCGAACTAGGGGCCAGGAAGTCCACAATAAGAAACCATGGCAGGGGCCGTTACTAACTCAAATACCAGAGAGGCAGAACAAGCAAAAAAAGAGTAAGAGACCGTAACTAGCGTCCAATAACTATGCATTTATTTCTGGATTTCCCTCGCAGTATGCTTACCAGAACAATACGCAATGACGAGGTGGCGGATGAAGCATTAAGCCCAAATACTTCGTCCTGTATGGAGTAGAGTATGTATAGACCCTTGCACTGCAACATCAAGAGAAGTGGGGCCATATCATTAGAAAAATGGGAGCAGACATGCCAGGGCTACCGAATACCTGGGAACGTGATCTGCAGAAAGCACAGGGTGGATAGATAATTGGGCCACAACTCCAAACAAGGGACTTGACGACGATCCGGGACCAGGGGCCGTGCAGACAAGACGATGGGCTAGACCTTTCAATGGTATGCATGGATATGCTTTTATTTTTGCTAGTTTGCGATGGTTGAACGAGCAACAGGAATTATACACATGACCACCTGAGCCCAAGCTATTGTAATAGTTGGATGAGACTGCGATATTGAAGGGCGAGGGATATGAAAAAAAAACAAAGACACAACACCCAAATCCAGAACAATCCTTCGTCTAGGATAGGGATATATTGGGTGTCACCTGTTCCAGTCAAACATGATGTTTAGAAGTCGACTATCTGCAGAGAAATGTATGAAAGAAGCCAAAAGACATTCGGAAGAAAATGATCGTCGCGGATATGCAAGTCCTGCTTCCGGCTGGATCGCAGGATCCAGGAACCCACATCCCATCTTCGTCTCAGCTAGTTTCACGGGGCCTACCAGCCTCGCGGATACAGCAAGCTTTCGATCTGGAAGATTCCCCGGATATCCCTTGTTGAAGGTCACATGCATTATCCACAGGTAGGTCGATCTTTGCAGAGTAGGGAACTGGACGAAAGGACATTACGTGGAGTAACTCCGTACCTGGTAGAAGAATATCTCAATTGCATGTTTTACCGTCTCGGTATGAATGTTTCTAGATTGGGTTCATCGATTAGTCCACCTGACTCTATGAATCTAAGAAAGCTATCTCCGGCTCCTACTCCCGCAGCCCGCGAGTATCCCTTGCTCGTACCAGTCAACTCTTAAACATTGAACCAGATAGACTTCTCGCTTGGATACCAAGTCTCAAATGATTCCTGATCCCCTTGATCAATTATGGATTCGATCATCTATATCAGACACTAAGATTTGATCCGAGCACAGACGTTTATGTCGGGGAAGCGGGCTACAAATAAAGTGCGAAAGTGCGAAAGTGGGGGAATGTGATTCGTTGCCTGATGTGATACAAAGAGAACACGGAGATGCCTGTCGCTACATATCCATCCTATCTACTACTTCGTATCGCGCAATTTTGCGATCTATATAATCCAAAACAAAGAATCAGGTGTAATCCCCCTGAGCTCAGTGGGAATGAATAGGAGTAAATTATTGACGATACTCATCACCCTCGTACACCGTTATATGCCACATGTTTGGCCATTCAAGTGGTGACAGTCACCGGCGTGGCGCCCTGTCACATTGAAAGAGTCACAGCCCTGGCCGTTGATTCAGGGACGGTGACACATTTAAGCTCTGTCGAATCCAAATTACACGGCTTCCAAGCCTTTTTATTGAGTATTTGCTGTCAAATCCTTGATAGAGCTCTTTGTTATGCCCAGCCACATTACATATGTGCACCCTGAATAGATAGAAATATCTCATCTCATTGATCGACACGGCGCATGGTGTTGCGTCCCATGCATGAGTCGCGGTATATTACATGGGGTATATGATACAATGGGAAATGAACGAATATGCTGTATGACAGTGATACTCGCCTGAGAGGGGATCTGGATATCCCTGAGGTTTGGAGTCCGTGTGGATTGGATTCAGAAAGCTGATATCTGGTTTCGTGACACTACCCTACATATAGGTAGCTCACATCATTATTGGGTCAGACAGGAAGCTGTCATCTCAAGCCGTTACGCGGATCAATGAGCTAAGGTATCTGGGCAGCTATGATAGTACAATCAGCAAGCAGAAATAAAAGTGACTAGGACGAGACAAGAGAATGTCGAGACGATCCCCGGCGTCCTTTCCGTGTCACATGGACTCAGGTGATTGGCGAGGCAGCAACATAGCCCAAATCCAGGACCGAGAGGGAAATCCCGAAAATCAAATGGGAAGCGTCAACTCGGGAAAGTCACAAGCCCCTGAAGTGGCGCCCTGTTCCTGGAACCCCACATCATGTGACGAGACTTGCGCGTGACTTCGCCACTTTATGAGCTGTCTTTTCGGCTCATTGCTCATATTACAACATAGACAGAATGTGGTCATTATACCTGGATACCCGAGTTACACTGCATGCGACTGTGGGTACCAATACCCCAGCTCCTTAATTTGCCCTATCGGCACTATGTGGAGCTATTGCAATCCGAAGCGCGCTCATCACGACCTGCGCCTACATCAGCTGCCATCTGCCATCGCCCCAGGCTCGGTCTTATTTTTCTTTGGCGGCTAGGTTTGCCCGTGATCATTTGGCATATTGTACAGCGCATAGAATAATGACCACCCAAGTCTTGACTCTCCCATAGTGGACATCCATTCTGCCGGTCCTCGGTACCCCGGTATCGTGGCTTTTCCAAGGTTTGTCCATGTTCTGGTCCAAGTGGGGCGTGACTTTCCATTTCCCCAGTCCCGAGTTATTGGCAACCGCAGCCTTAACGCGGTCGTTATGCGGCATGTCTGGTTTGATAAGGTATCTTATGTGTGGTTCCATATTGCCACCTGGTACCACCCGAATACTAGCCAGTGAGACAGGAGCTGGATGTCTAGATGAGTAGAGGAGTCAAGGGGATTATTTTTTTTCTGTTGCGCCTCGTTCCTCTCGTCAGATTGCTTATCGAAGTGACTTCCATATGTCATCGATATTGTGTAATATCTGCAGGCAAGGGTCAGCAGCTATGAAAGAAGTCAGGCTGCACAATCGGCCAGACGAGGCTTCGCATCATGTAGATGATTGTGTAGTGTCATACATCCGCAGGGATACGTCTACTACCAACGAACTGTTTTGAACGAATCAGACGACTTCGGTATTTTTTTTTGGTGGCCAAAGAAGATGCACAGTGGTTGATTGGTAGATACCCTTTTGACTGAGACCTTCTACAAGGGAAATGAGATATCAAACGACTTCATACACCAGCTTTTCCGGTGCACCGAGTTGTAGACTTGTTTTGCTCATCCGGATCCCCGCAAATCCAACTGGAATCTCTGCTTACACTTCTAGAGTCTCAGATGATGACAGCTTGCAAAACTCCACGTCATATATTGACAGGAATAACAGAGTTGGGATGTATCGGTCGGATCCAAGTTACTTAACTTGGTAGCTAGGAATCTCATGGTGCAATATCACATGATAGATGAAACGTGCGCCAGGTGTGACTTTTGGCAAGGGTTCTGTCCTGGACGATCGGCCTTCTAGGGGCCCGGGTATAGGTTTGGAATGATCGGGTAGAGAAAGACACAGTTCCCTTCCCCTAGTCCGGGCCTGAGGGCAACCTTGGAAGGGTTGCTGTAAGCGTTCAATCCCCCGTGACGAAAAAAAAAGGCCCCTATCTCTAAACCGGCCTCTCACGTATCGCGGCCTTCTTTATGTCGACCGTCATCTGTCAATCCCGTTTCTCTTCTGGCAAAGCAAGGAAAACCAATGAAGACTACAATGAGCTGGCAGACTCGTGACTAGTAGCCTAGCTTTGTGACACTTTAGACTGCCGTGTCCTGTTTGAATAGTCAAAGATAGAAAATCTGGCCAGGATGTGTCCGTTCAAAAAAAAAAAGAAAAAAGAAAAAGAGCGGTAAGGCTGGTTCGCTCTCTGCTTCAAGTGAAGCTGTGGCTGACTTGCTTTTTTCCATCCACATGATTGAGGCCTGAAGTAATTTACCATAATATCCCTCAGAATCCTCACCGATGAAAGATGTGTGGATAGAATTTACCAGTTTTGAAACAAAGTAATGCATCTAAAACAGAACACGATCTACGATGGAAGAGGTACGTTGGTTCCCCGGCATGCAGCCGGGCATCCAGCCGGGCTTGGAACCATCCCTTTCTCCCGGGTAATAGCTGCTTGCGGGGGAAATGCCCTGGGGAAATACTCAGATTTCAGCCGGAATTGACAAAATTAAACAGCCATTAAAGGAATGAGGCGCTTATAGGGAAGTGTATAATTTCCACCGGAGTTATTGTGTTTCAACGTCTATAGCCTTGAACTCATGACAATTGATATTTCCGGGCGTAATAGGCTCGAGGATAAACGAGCCCCAAGTTTCATATCGGTGACCACAACGTGGCTTGAGATCTTAGACCGATTCCTAGCCTTTTGGACGCGGTGTACCCCATAGTCCAAGTATAAAGCACCCGTGACGGAAATAGCTTAAACGCGACATCAGTTTCGCAAGTCAGCCGGACCTTTATTTCTGTCAAAACCAATCGCTAATAGATTGATAGATTGACAGTTCATCAGTCAGTAGGCCTCTCTTTTTACAACAGTAAAGTGATGTTAGAGAGGTTGTGCCCAAATGTCAAATGTCCAAACGACCATTGAGATACATTAAGTGGCGTAGAGAGAGCCCTGGTCTGGACTTCCGGAAAGTCACTGTAACTACCGCGTTGGAGGGTTGCCGTCTTTCGATCTGTACACTTTGACATTTTGTTTTTGTTTTATTATTTTTACTTTTTTTTTTTGCCCCGACAGGTCACAGGCACTCAAAGGCTTTGATTATTTTCTCATTCTTTGATATGAATGTCTAAGCTCTTTGAAATGTGAATGTTCGGGAGTTCAACTTCCCTACTAGAAACCAATATTGAAGCCCTGAACGGAACCGTGGTTTCCAACCTTGGAAGGTTCAACTGATATTTAGGTAATCCGCAAATCGAAACGGAAACTGGTATTAACATTACCCAGGTATTTTTAGGGGCAACTTCGGGACTCCCTGTCGGAAAGGGAAAGGAAAGTCTAAAGTACTGGGGGAATACAGTTGGAACCATGGTAGGGAGGATCTGAATACATGGACATGGTATCGATGTAATTCAGGGCCCCGTGATGCGATTGAATTTTCCCCCTTCACCGACCCTTATCCTCGGCCTGGAGTTATTTCGGGAATTCTTTTTTAATTTTCTTTTTTAATAATTTCCCCTTGTATCGTTATGTTCTTACCAATAATTCCAATAATCTTTATTCTTTTAAATAATTCAATTTTCAATTTTCGATTTCCATTTTCATTTTTCATTTTTTTTTTTTTTCCCTTTTCTTTTAATAATTTATTACCGTCCCCCTCTCCTTCCACTCCACTCCACTAAAGTGCCGCCCCCCGTCATTCTTATTATCGTTCCGACTCCCTTTTCTCTTCTTCCTTCTCCAGATTTTTCTAATTCACCTCCCTCTCAACCTACAATCCCTCTCACCCTTCAATCCTGAAGGATCATCCCAATCCGATCTTTCAACATCCGCTCCGTTTCTCCGACTCTCTGCCCCGGAATCTCCGCACTGTGGCGCTCTGACGGAAAATTGACGGACATCCGACGCCCGATTCTTCACTTCACTTGAAAATCCAAATCCTTTTACAAACCGCATCTTTCGCGTGAGAATTCGATTGCATCCTAGGCGCCAAACCCGATTGATCGACTCTCTGCAGCACACCGCAGGGCCCAGTCTCAAATTTCAAGGCCCATTCCAGAAACCGGTTGATTCTTACGAACTTTCACCACCGCATCTCAAGCGCCGTACGACCACTCTCGGGGGAGACGGCGACCCCGGAACATCAATCAAAGATTTCTGATAAGTACAATAGCTTCACTGCTAGTTGTGGCGTCGCGAAAATGCCTTTAACGACACCGGTTCTCACGGTGGACGCGGACAATATTCATAAGGTGGATACCGCCAACGCTCAAAGTCTTCATGGAATGTGGATGGGTAAGTGGCAATTCTACAGGTCGAGGGATATCTTGTTTTGCTAACTTATTGTGCAGTCTTTTCAAAATGTGCCGACTACATGGACCAGGGCCGTCGACTTGAAAACCTCAGTTGGCGGTTGTGGACTCGCGAAACCTTCTGTGTCGAACCTGAAAAGTCTAACAGCACTTCTGCCCTCCCATTGCTACGATCCGAAGCTGGGGACTTGCCCGAACTCTCCGCCAGTGTCGAATCGGCCGCATCTGACCAAGCCGAGCGGATTGAAGCGCATATCAAGCGTCCCAAGTTTTCCGACTACCGACCAGCTGTTGTTCGCGAGGACTCCCTAGCCAGCCTCGGCCGTGGCAAAGAGAAGCACATCACCTCGTTGGATTTGGAGCGGATGGTCCTCAACATTAAGGAAAAGAAGCAACTGGAGCCC
>PKQL01000354.1:0-29032 GCA_002916455.1 Penicillium sp. CF05
AGTATAGACAAAAAAAAAATCCAAACCAAATTTGTCAATACATCAAATATATCAAGAGAAGAGAATGACGATGTACCGATTTCTTCCCATTGGTTCCACCCCCTTTCCTTACCTCCGGGGGGTTTCTTCCGCTTCCCCCTACTCTTCTTAAACCGAAATGTCAGGTTTCTACAGATCCACATACAATAAAGGGCTTTTTTATTTTATTAAATTGAAATAAAACGGAAATGAAATTCCAAAAATTCAAAAAAAGAAAAATAATTACAATAATAAAGAAAATCTGACCCACTTCGTTCGTCTCTATCCTGATCCAATGTTTGCCAACTGCATCCTGTACAGCTGTAACCGAAATGTCTAGTTGTGATGCTGAACGGTTGACGTTTTAGTTCTTTGGCGCCTGATTATTTCTATAATTTCTATAATTTCTATAATTTCCATAATTTCTATAGACCTATCCACTGTCAAACTACTTATTATAACATCTTCCCCTTTCCCTCAATTTTCTTTTGCTTTTCAATCTACTCTTGACATCTTCACTCTTGGCTTTTATAGATCCTTTCCTCCTTCAGTACTGAACCTCATTATCTCTCTATAAACTCTCCGGAATCCCTTGCAGGTGTCTCATACGCAATCTTCCACCCTACCTTATCGGATCTTGATAGAATTTCAAACCGCAGGGGGAGCAATGCTGAAGCCCTAAAATCAAAAGACGCTGCTCCTTGCTCCAATTACCATTACATTCTCTCCCTTTTACTCTGGGGAAATTAAGGGAGACAAAAGCACCATTTATCCGGTACTTTGTTCCTACTCTTTTTTTTTTTCTTTTTCTGAGCTATACAATCTAAAAGGGAAGCGGGGAGTCTTGAAGCCTCTTTGTGAAATTCCCTTGTGTCTGCTTCCAGCTTATTTCGACCTTCAATTCTCTCCAACTTCACAATGTTTCAACGTCTAGCCTGTTTACTGGGCCGACCCTCCCGCAATGGCTCTAGTGATGACTTCTCTACATTCCCAATCCGGCAATTATTTGTGTTAGGTAAGTGGTACTTTTGTTCTGCGAACTATGGAAAAAGCAAAAGATATGGGCAGCCCCAAAATGCGCCGCAAACCACATCTATACAGTGATCTTGATTGCTGACGAAAGTGATGCAGCACTTGTTCGAATCTGTGAACCAATTGCTTTCATGTCAATTTTTCCATACGTGTATCACATGGTCGAATCATTCCATGTGACGGATAACGACCGCCAAATCGCCTTGTACGCCGGCATGATCACCTCCTCATTCACCTTTGCTGAGTTTTCTGCGGGCATGTTCTGGGGTCGCATGAGTGATCGGATTGGTCGTAAGCCAGTTCTCATCATGGGCCTCCTGGGCACGGCCATCAGCATGGTGGTATTCGGATTTGCGCCCAACCTGGCCACGGCGATGATTGCCCGCGCACTGGGCGGTATGTTGAATGGGAATATCGGAGTCCTCCAAACGACGGTTGCGGAGATCGTGACGAAGAAAGAGCATCAGCCACGAGCTTATTCGATTATGCCTTTCGTGTGGTGTTTGGGATCGATCATTGGACCGGCTATGGGCGGCGCTTTGGCCCAGCCCTGCGACAACTACCCGGCCCTCTTCGCACGCAGCTCGCTGTGGGATAAATTCCCGTTCCTGCTGCCCAACCTCGTCTGCATCACTGTGCTGGTTTGCGGGATCGTGGTCGGTTTCCTGTTTTTGGAGGAAACGCACCCGGAGAAGAGGCACCGTCGTGACCCCGGTCTCGAACTCGGTCACTGGTTGGTCAACCTGTGCTGGGGCTCGCGCGTGCAGCTTCCCGATCATTCCGACGTGGACGTCAAGGAGAAGTACTTTGATGCACCGCCTGGATACGAAACTGCCGAATCATCGCCTTGCCTGCGTCCCGTCGATGACGGCGTCTCGGCTGATTGTGACTTGGAGGGGCAGAAGAGCCCCGCGCCCAAGGCCTTTACCCGACAAGTCATCCTCGCTATCGTTGCTTACGGCATTCTTGCATAGTGAGTTGGCTTCTCTCTCTCCCCGCTTTTTCAACGCCACACTCTTCTGCCCGATACGTTTAAACAAATTTACTGACATGCATTGCCCTATTCCAGCCACAGTGTTTCCTTTGATCAGCTGATGCCGGTTTTACTGAGTACACCAAGATCCGATGATGACATAGTGCTACCCCTCAAGTTTACCGGAGGCCTGGGAATGGCCACGAAGACCATCGGGTTTATGCTCGCTGTGCAAGGCGTGTACTCGATGATCGCCCAACTGTGGCTGTTCCCATTTGTCGTAAAGCACTTTGGTACTCTGCGCACCTTCCGCTTTGTTTTGCTTGTATGGCCCCCTCTCTACTTGGCCGTGCCCTACCTTGTCCTTCTTCCGGCCAAGCTCCAAACGTTGGCCGTCTATGTGTCCTTGATCAGCAAGATCACATTCCATGTCATTGCTTTCCCCGCCACTGCAATTCTCTTGGCCAATGCCGCCCCGTCTTCTAAAGTGCTGGGCTCTATCAACGGTGTTGCCGCCTCAACTGCTAGTCTCAGTAGAGCCTTTGGTCCGACCATCACCGGTCTTCTCCACTCTAAAGGTCTCGATAGTGGATACTCCGTGCTGGCCTGGTGGGCCTGTGGTATTGTCTGCCTGATCGGCGCCATCCAAAGTTTCTGGATGGAGGAATCCCCAGAGCCTGAGCGCTTCAAGACTCGTCAGCCCGAGGTCAATGAGTCCGAGATGAAGCGAGATGCCCTCTCGGACTTTGGCAATCAGGACTCTGACTCTGACGAGTTGCCAGAGGAAGAGCAGCGGTTGCTTTCATTGCGCTCTAGTGTCGACCATGACTTCGACATTTCGCAACTCAACTTGAACGCTGTCGACGACCTCCCCAAGCCCCAAGCCGATGTCAACCACGATACCAATGTCTAAAACTGTGAAAGTTGCCTGTTTTGCAGCATCACTTTTTACTTTCTCTCCATCCTTCTGGAAAGGCATATTCATTTCAGCGCTGAGGCGCATCGCGGATTCATTTTTATTTTTATTTTACCGTTTTCATTTTTTCCTTTTTCATTTTTTCCCCGTCATCATGATACCTCATTTTGCTATTTCATTCTCATGGATTTTCTTTGAGACACGGGGAACGGCGCAATTATAGATGGTTGCATTGCATGTGCAGAAGCATAAAATTTGGGTCTCTTCTTTGTTATCTTGGAGCATCAACAGGTTATATTATGACTATACTCATGTGCATCTGGGAGGTTATTGTCTTTTTGTTCTCGCTTTGGATCTGAGTTCTCTCGAAGATCATGCCCTTGTCGATTAGAGTATCTTGCTACAGACTCGCTCAATATTAACGGCCGTCATCTTCTCATCTTCTCTATGAACGTTGATCATCTCCTAGTCTTATAGTCTGGTAGTCTCGTGGCCTACTCTCCTGGTCTCCTAGCCTGTTCCACTAAGCACATAGTGTTTCCTGACGGCGTCCGGTTAGTTAAGCAATTAATCTCTCGCATTAGCAGGGTTATAGGACCAGCCGCATGTTCCATAAATTTCCTCTTGCCGTTCAACCTGTCCTATACACATCCCCATACATCCCATGTCTTATGTACAACATATGTCGTACGTCTGACAGCGGGGAGCGGGGGAGATCCACTAAATCCCCCTGGTGAAGCTATATGAGATCCAAACTCCAAAATCCAAGCAAAAGTCCCGTCAAAGTCCCACAAGAGCCCCGTCAATATAGCTCGGCATGTCAAAATCTGGGGAACCCGAGATCCTCTTCCCGAGGGCAACTCAATTTCCCAACTCCACCACGCTCGTGCACCAAATGGTTTCTTCTCTTACCCATATTCTCTCAGATGTCGTCTATGAGCTGTGTTGCAATTATTTCCCAAATAGTCTAATCCCCGGGTTTACAAGCTGCTCCCAAATCTGCCGTTTCGGGCCAATCTCTCTGTGATTCTGCCACCATTGGCACGATTCACACGATAATCTCCAATTGCCGAAGAAAACACTATTACAGACGAACATCAAAGGTACTTCGCGGTCTTATCATGTTGATGTGGTCTGGGGGAGATAAACCGCACTTCCCGACCGCACTCCCCGCAAAACTCCACCAAGAGATGATCGCGACTCTGCGGCTCTCGTCTTTTGGTTCTCACAATGCCTAATCCCCCCTCGCCGCCATCGCCAGTCTCTTCAGGCAAGAAGAGACCACATCCCTCCGACACTCCGCCAACGCAAACCGACCCCGCGCCCAATACCGCGCGCAATGCCGCGCCCAAATCCTCCGCCCCGACGGCCGAGCCCTCCATCTCGCCCGCCCAGTCCACCGCCGCCCCCGCCTCGTCCGCTTCCTCGTTCCGGAATGTCTCCGCCTGCAATCGTTGTCGACTGCGCAAGAACCGCTGCGACCAGCGCCTACCGCGCTGCCAGTCCTGTGAGAAGGCCGGCGTGCGTTGCGTCGGATATGACCCTATCACAAAGCGGGAGATCCCGCGCAGCTATGTCTATTTCCTGGAGTCGCGCGTAGCACATCTCGAGAAACAATTAGCGGATAACAATATTGAGTTTAAGAAGGTCGTCGCTTTCGACGAGGAGGAAGCTATCAAGGTCGAGGCTGATGGCGATGCCGCGCAAGCTCGTTCCGGTTCTGACGCTCAGGCCCGGGAGGGGTCAGCAGAGAAAGCACGGTTGAAGAATACATCGAAAGAAGAAGCAGATCGACTAGAGCGCAGAAGAGAGGGGGATAACCGCGATGCGGACGATGACCCGTCTACAGAAGATAATTGGCGTCTACAGAATCTGGTTTCGAATATTGGCATGGTCTCTGTACAGGGTACTTCCGACCCGCGATATCTGGGGTCGACATCGGGCATTTCGTTTGCCCGTGTTGTCTTCGCTGCAGTGAGGAGCTCGCTCCCTGGTAATATGCCGGAGCGTGCCGCGATTCGAACGAGCGATCGGTTGCCCCAGAGTGCTGCTGGCACTGCTGGGGGAGGAGGTAGTATGCGCGACTCCTTCTTCGGGCTGCAGACGAGACCGATGATGAAATGCGCAACTTTCCCCGACCAGGAGCTAGCTGAACGGCTGGTTGATCTTTACTTTGAACACGCGAATCCTCAGATGCCGATTCTCCACCGGGGAGATTTCATGGAGCTGTTGGATAAGACCTATTTGTTAGAAGAGAAGAAGCGTTCTCCGCGTGCGCTTTATGTGCTTAATATCGTGTTTGCTATCGGTGCTGGAATCATCTTTGAGGATAAGCCTCAAAGCTCGGATGATGAAAATCGCAGCAGTCGTGGCCGGTCCTCGTCTGGGACGAAGAGGCCGAGACTCTCGAGCCATCAGTACCAGCCGGAGGAGTACCATGCCTCGGCAATCGTTCATTTGGAATCGTTCCTCGGCTCGTCCTCCACCGAGGGCTTTGGTGGATTGGAAGAGCTGCAGGCAGTGCTCCTTCTAGCCAGCTTTGCCCTATTGCGACCCGTTGCACCGGGTCTCTGGTATATCGTCGGTGTGGCCACGCGCTTAGCCGTCGACCTTGGCCTCCATTACGAGGATGGAGCAGGCATTGACTCTGCAACGAAAGACGGCAACCAAGCACAGTCACGGATCGATGCTCGTGAACGCGGACGACGCGAATGGGTCCGCGATATCCGTCGTCGGTTGTGGTGGTGCGTCTACAGCTTTGACCGTCTGGTAGCTACGTGTGTTGGACGGCCGTTCGGAATTAATGATCAGGCCATCAGCACAGAGTTCCCGTCTATGATGGACGACAAATACATCACCAAGTCTGGTCTTTTGACACCGCCAGACGGGGCCCCGACATATAAGCATGTCGCATTCCACTATTTCAAACTGCGTCTTCTTCAATCCGAGATCCACGATGTCCTCCAATACCAACAGACGCGCGCTGTGCGGAAGAGAGGCCCTGGTGCATCTATTCTTCCTCACGCTGAGCTTTCCTCTCCTTTCCTTCAGGGCTTTGACTCGTTCCGCTCGTGGCGCTATGATGTACATCGTCGGTTGGTCGAGTGGCAAGAGACTGCCCCTACACGGCCGGAAACAGGCGTGAAATTCCCCATTGAGCTTCTTGAGTTGAACTACTGGCAAGCTATTATTCTGCTCTACCAGCAGAGCTTGACAGTTCCTGCTGAATTGGCTGGAGAGCTTACTCCTGCGGATGACGTTTCTAGTCCGTCCTTTTCTAATCCCGATGAAGGTGACGAGGAGGATCATGTCTATCTCAATGTTGCTGAGGCTGGTCAGAAGGTCATTCGCATCTATCGCCAATTGCATAGAGTACGCTTGGTGAATTATACCTATCTTGCTACGCATCACATTTTCATGGCTGGTATGCAGTTGTTTCTTTGCCCTTTTTTTTTTTTTTTTTTCCACTTTATTATTGACACTCTTTGTCAGGAATCTCCTTCTTATATGCTATATGGCATTCGCCTTTGGTTCGAAGCCGGCTAGTAGGTATCACCTGGCCTGGAATTTAGGTATGCACTTATTCTAACATTCCCCTGTCTTAGACCCTCGATGAAGTCGACTTCACTGTTCTCGCCGCGACTTCTGTTCTGGGTGACCTGATGCACAAATGCCCACCGGCGGAAGCATGTCGCGACGCGTTCGAGCGCATGAGCAAAGCAACCGTCCAAATGTGCCTTTCGACAACCGGATTCGGATCACAGGTAGACACGAGCCGTATCTACGCCACATCAAACACCGGCAGCTCACTCCACCCTGGCCGGCTGCGACAGCCTATGGACCAACGACACCGCGCAGGCCAAGGGCAATCCCGGCGAGCGACGCAGGCACGCCCGTCCCGCCCCGCCCCCAAGTTCGACATGAACTTGGCTGATCTCTTCAACGATAATACCCCCTTAGCCGACCACTCTCGACCTGAAAACAGACCCGGAGGGCCAACCTACCCTCAACCAGAATCGATGGCCCCCAACTTCCCAGCAGATCAGTCCTCCCGGTCTTATGGACAGCGCAATCCATCGATGGATTACTATCTCAAGTACGAGAATCCAAACTCCCCACAACCGAACCCGCAATTTTACTACTCGAACTCGCCGCAACACAGTGGCTCCCCCGGTAGCAATACTCAAACTCATGGTTTGCCGTCTACCGACACCGAGGCTCCGCAAGGAATGAGCCTTGATTTCTTGGATTTTGGCTCGGGCGATGCTGAAGGTCAAGGTAATATGGAAGGCGAAGCCAATCCTGATTACAATATGATGGGTGTGCCATCATTGGGACACAACCTTGGCCAGAATGTTGGAATCGATCTTGGCTTTGGTATGGCCATGGACTTCCAGCATGACTGGAGTGAGAATCCTAATTACGATCTTTTGGAGGGCTATTTCTTTGGTGGTTCTGGGGCTGGCGCACCAGGGGATGTCTAGGATATCTGTTGTTTCTCCTGGTTTATTTCTTTTCGTTCGTCTTCTTTTACATTCCTTTCATTCCCCTACCCTGCCTCTTTCTTTCCATTTCCATATAGGCCTGGGCTTAGCAAGGGTTGTATAATTTGGCGTGATTATTCTTCTTTTTCCCCTAGTTTTGGATACCATCTATACATGTATACTCAAATATAAACACCTGCAAGGAAAGGAAATAATTAATTCCAGGGTTAACAATATCAAGAATTGTACTATATAGTATGTTGTAGTTACCTTGCATTGATATGTTTGGCCTCGGGCAGCAACGCCAAAACAAACACTCCCGCCTTTTATTTTTTTTTTCTCAACCCAACACCCGTGGACAATTCCTGAAATGTTCTCCATTCATTGATGACACTCACCGCAAAAAAGAACCCTGCAGCCCTGTTGGCTGCTTCACTCCGATCTGCGCTTGGACCCAACTGCCTGATCTCGACATCAGGTGCCCACTCCGATCTCCGATCTTCTAGAGTCACTTCTGCCTTCCTACACCCCGCTTCATTCTCCCAGTCTCACCGAAGACAACCTCCAATCGCCGCAAACCCTCAGATAAATTTCCGAACTGTCTCTCCCAAGCGGAGCTCTCACTAGCGCTTTTGGAGTGGAGCCTGCGGCCAACCGAGACCGCGGAGCATACAAGGAGGCTCTGTCCTTTCTCTCTCTCTCTTTTTTTTCCCCACTGAAGTGAATCCAGTCTCGCAATATTTGGCGGGTGAGACTTTAACTTTGCTGGAATTGCAAGACATAGCGACCTTGTTCTGCTTGCCTGGTCTTGTTCAAAAGGCCCTGCCTTCGTGCAACGTGCTTTTTACCTTACTCTTGGGCTGATCTTCTATGACTGGACATGCGTGGGATTGCCGATTATTTACTTGAACACCGATTATGCAACTCAAGCTTATCACCACTGTATAAGTTCGCCGGAAACCCACGAACAATATGGTGAAATCAGACGTGCGCAGGGATTACTATGCGGACCTTGGGCTCCAGCCCAGCGCGGAGGCCGAGGACATCAAAAAGCAATTCAGGAAATTAGGTTCGCTTTGCAGAAGCTATGTCATAAAATTGGGGTCATTGCTAACTCATGGGAAAGCACTCAAGTACCACCCAGACAGGAACCCAGGACGAGAAGTCGAGTTCAACGCGAAATTCCAGGCCATCCAGGCTGCCAATGAGATTCTTAGTGACCCCTCACAACGACTGAAATACGACACCGATCGTTTACGCGCAGGCTATGGAAAATGCTACGGACCACCCAAGGCAAATACCCAGCGCAAAACACAACCCCCCACCTACCCTCCTCGCCCTACACCAACTTCGGCTTCTACAAATTCACAGTACGCGAAGGCGAGCCCGAGTACCCCGTCGGCTGGCGCTCGACGATACGCATCTCATGCACGTGCAGGCCCGCAACAGTTCAAACAGGATAATGCGCAAACAAGGGCTGATGCATTCCATGGCTTTAATAATATGAGAGGAGGTCAGGCATCTGGATGGCAGGGCTTCGATCCTTCAACTGGCCGTGCCACTGGCGGTGTCCCAGGTCCTGGGGCCCAGCGTCATCCCTTTGGGACTTCTGCGCAATCCACCCGGCCCAAGTCTGCCTTTGAGGCCCACAATTCCCATTCCAACGCACAGTCTTTCAAGAAGAAGCAGGGGTTTGCACCAGGCGTGGCTGGAGGAGATGAGCCAATGGCCCGCAACACCTCTGCATATAGCAATAACAGTCGAACCGAACGGATGAGCAGCCAATACTTCAAGCCTGCTGTTCCCCCAACTGCGAAGAAACCAACATCACCTGAGCCGTCTCGACCCAATCCCCGTCATTCATACACTCCGGAGTTCGAGCGACCCAGTAGAAGCTATGCGCAGGCAGGCAAGGGTGAGAAGACTTTCTTTTCAAGCACTGGATTAGGACGTTCAGCCACCATGCGTACCCCGTCAGGTACCCATCAAAACGCGCATACAGGTAAAAGTCCAGCCTCTGGTCGATCTGGGAGATACCGTAGCGCCAGCCCCTCTCCTAGGCGGAATGCCAATAACTATGACTCTACCAGCTCGAGTGAAGGGGAAGAGCCTAGGCCCAAACCGAAGGCTGTGCCAAAGAGCCGACTTGGACAGCATCAGAAGTTTGCCGACTTCCACAACCCAGGAACAGCAAGCCCCGGAAATGGTATGGACTTCGACTCCTTTCTCCTCGCGAATGGGCTTCAAGCCGTCGAGCTACCTGATGGTAGCTACGAACTCCATTCGCTGTCTCGGAAATCCCCCCTTAATCAACGTACCCCTGCTGACAAGGACGACCCCAAAGGACACACCTCGGATAGTGCCGCTTTCCCAAAAAGCTCGTACCGATCGGACCATCAGCCCAACCCATTGGGTTCTTCCTCTTCTGTCAAGTATGTTCGATATGCCTACTATCAAGCCGGTTCGCCCTATCTGACAGACACTGGTTTTAGCACTGACCCGCCAAACAATACGGAAAGGCCCCAGTCTGCTGCGTATGAACGTAGCAGCACAAGTTACTTGCACAAGAAGTTTTCCGCGGACGATTGGCGCGATCATTTGGATCAGTTCGATTTCATAGGCTCTGCCTCGCCAAGCAAGGAGTCACTTCCGAGATCGCCTGCCTCGCAGAATAGGGGCCGTACCAACTTCCGAAACGGACCGACACAGGCATCCTCAACTGGATCGCCGATTCCCAATCCTTTCGGTCCTACTCCACTGTATCAAACTGCACAGGAACAGCAGCCACCAACACCCTTTGCACAGGCAAAGTTCTCTGCAGATTCATGGTCTGAACAGCTTCGAAATCTCTCATGGACTGTACCGGAGGTCGATAAAAGCAAACAAACGTCAAGTTCCGCGCCTCGTAGTCCAAAGAAACAGACCAGGGCAGGCACCAAATTGCGGAGCGCTCCCCAGCCGGCAAGTGTTGCTACTGAAGCAGATGAAGCTAAAGAAACTGTCAATGGCCAGACTCCTTCTGAGCCCGCCTGGACAGCAGCACCGGATGTTGAGGAGATGGACCTCGATGAGGACCTTCCTACTCCGGATGTTCCGCCGACTGTCCCAGTTGGAAAACCAAGCAGTGGCAGCTATCCTGATTTGGCCTCTCAGGCTGTACCAAATGTACCTCCGATCAAGAAGTCTAGGCCTCCTTCGGACACCGAAGCCCGTACCCCTCTATTTAACCTCAATAATCTCCGCAATACTGTACCATTCACGCAGACCACCGGCGGAGGCATCGAGAACCTAGAAGACATCCACACCACTCTTCCCTTCGAATCCCAGCCAAAGCAGCAAAGGACCACAAGAGACGACATCCGCCCCCGCGCACTCCAACTCCCAAACCCACCCAAACGACCCTGGGCCCCGAAACCAGTCCCCCTGAGCCCAACCTCTAAGCAGCTCGTCCTCCCACGGGACAAATGGAACTGGTATGTCTCCGCAATGGGGGCATATATGCACGAATGGAACGCGTTTAACGGCCGCATGCTCACGCATTTCAACGCGCGCCAAGAAGCGAACGCAACCGGTCTCGCACCGGGCTGGATCAGCGCCGTTGGAGACTCTACCCGTCTCAAAATAAACGGTGCAGATGACAACGACGGCACGACAAAGAAGGATTTTGATGACTATCATGTTGATGAATTCCTAGTCCCTGGTACTAGTAAGGGCGGCTTTAGTGCTTATCTCCGTGGTATTGAGGAGGATATCCAGGTGCGTAAGCATTGGGAAGTTGCCTGCGAGATGCATCGGGATTGTATCCTTGACCTTGGGCGATTGAGAGAGTGGATTCGAGATGGCGGAAAGGTGGTTTGAGTTTGCACTGGAGCCTTTCCGTGGTAATTGGAAAGATTACTGAAGCTGCATCTTCAGCTTTAGGGGTTCGGCACTATTTGATCTGACCTCATTCCTGCCTTCTATTGTCTCCATTCTTGTTTCTTTTTTCACTTCTATTGATGTCTTCTACCTGTCTTTTTGATCTCTCTCTTTTGCGATGCATAATGACTGGTGTTATTGTGAATACCCGGGATTTTTATCACATCTGCATAGATATACCTGACGCTTTCATCGGGTTTCTATCATCGGTGTTTCCTCTCATGGATTTGTTCAAGTAGGATTGGTTTTGTACTTAGGTACTATGAGGATTTATGTGATTCAAACTTAGCCAATGCATCCTAGTGTTACTACTGGCCGCTTTCCTCGTTGTTCTTCTCATCAAAACATATACACAAGGCGGCAATCAGTGCCGCGTCCACACCAGGTGCCACAACGACGGCGTATGTCTGCTGACCAAACACAAGGTCACGGCCACTGAGCAGTTTCCGGTCAATGCGAGCCACTGTTTGGCCACTTTTATCGTCGACAATATCGGCACTTTGATCATACCAACCTCCTTGCATCTTGAGAGCCACCGCTTTGCCGCGACTATCAGTGAAAGTGGCAGTGGCTTTGGAGCCGAGCACTAGTGCAAGTCAGCAATGTCCTTTTGTCATTTGGAATTCTTATAGCAAAACAGCATCGTAGAAGACAGAACATACACGCAAGACTACTCTTCACCTCACAAATCTTCTTGCCATGGGTGTCTTCGATCGCATACGTCGTATGGATATGTAGATGCTCCTTGACAATATCAAACAGGTGATTGCCCTGGGCGTCCTCGACCTTCTTACGACCAGAAAGTGACATCCAGGCTCCGCGCACTTTTATAAGCTGCGCGCCATTGGCGAATTTGATTTCGAAGCTGTCCCCAGAAACGGAGAATACCTTTTCTCTTAGAACTAATGTTTGCGACTCCCTCGAGACATATTGTTCGAATAGGGCGATAGGTTCGGCGACAGGGTCGAGATTGCGGTGGCCCAGGATACCCATGACAGTGGTGACAGGTAAATGCGATTTAAAGCCTTTCGAGAGATAAATAGATAATCACATGAAAATCGGCCAGGAGGGGCATAGCTGAAACCCATCATGTGATATGCAACCCGTGACGTCATTCAGTTTCAAGTGTTTATTCTGTTTGCTTGTTGATGTACATGTATCTAGCTCGGTACATATGTACTCTAGCTGGCGCTCATACCTGGCATATTCATTCATATACCACTCTATAGGTCCCTGAACCCGGTGCAAGGCCTAGCAGAGTCAGGAATTCGATAAAGATGCCTATTCTCGACTGGGCAGTTACAAACATCGACACCCCAATTAACCAAGACCAGTTAGCAGGACGTAACGGAACGTTCTAGCACAGGTTATGGATTTTACTCAGAGCACTTGCCAGCGCGTCGAGGGACGGGTTGCTCAACACATCCGCCACGGTTAATGACAGCCCATGTTTGCGCGCGACCTCGACCAGCCGCATCGCTCCGACGGAATCATCACCAATCCGCATGAAATTGTCTTCTGCCGCGATACTACCAGCCTCTAACCCGAGGATCGACGCCCCAAATGACTAGACGAAGGACCCTTTTCGTCGTCTTTGTGGACCGTTTCCACTACCAGGAGGGCCTGGCCCATGTCTCCATATTGAGCACTGTCGGGCTGATGATTGGCACCCTCAGTTCGCTCTAGTGCCATTTTGTCGAGCCCCAGGCTCTCCAGCTTCTGTAACAGCTTCCCGACGAGATTGCTTGATTCCACCATCACTTCGACCGGGACACCGACATGCTGCAATGACATTGCCGCAATAAACTTTGCCTCAGGTCCTGGTAGCCTATGTCCGGAATGGCGACTATACTGCTCCCCGGGCCATGAAGGCCGCTGCCGATATCCTCTTCAATAACTCCAACCGCGCTTATGGGCTCAACTTGATACCAAAGTCCACACCTGATACACCTGTGCGGTCATTGCAAGCCAATAAACACAAAGTCTCAGCTACCTCCGATGAACTCGATGTTTTCTTGCAAGCAAATCTGGACATCTAGTATATCTGGATGCAATGGGTTGATTACACCGTAATAGTCAGGGTATGTATGTTCCCCATCGATGAATTTGCCCGTATTGCTAGACATCAACGCCGAGTCGGGATCACCCTCGGAGTGCTCTGGATGCTGCAGGATGATACTGTCATCCGAGATGAATCAGCAACAGGTCAGTTCTACATGCAACCGGATCTCAGCAGCCTCTATCGAAACGGAGGCATGACAGCACCAGCCGCACCTAGCGCAACAGTCATGACATTCTGGCGTTCGGAGACGAACGGACCATTTGATGGATGTCCACGCACAACTCTCCAAACAATGGCCAACAAACTTCAGTCCGAGTACAATCTCAACATCCTATGTGGGTTCGAGATTGAAGTCATCTTCTTGAAACCGAACAAGGACGAACGTACCGGCCAGACAACCACTATACCCCAACAACGACCACCCAGTCCTGGTCGTAAATGACCGCAGATACTCGGCGACTAGTCCCTCTCCTCCAGGAAGTTCACCAAACGCTGGTCTCCATGGACATCTTCATACAGCAATTCCACGCCGAGTCCGCTCCAGGTCAATTCGAATTCGTTCTTCCACCCGCCACACCCCTCGCGGCTGTCGACGCTCTCTTCGCAACCAGACAAGTCGTCACAGCTGTGGCAGAGCGACGCAACCTCCACGCAACCCTTCACCCCCGTCCTCTCCCTGGCTTCGCAGATAGTGCTGCGCATGTCCATCTATCCATCTCGCCATCTCGCCACCTACCGGCGAAGCGAACTTCCTCGCGGGAATTATGGCTCATTATCCGGTAATTGTTGCTTTCACTCTTCCTCAAGACGCAAGCTACGACCGCGTCTGCTCGGGTCGCTTGGCTGGTTCGGAATGGGTCGCCAGGGGTTTCCAGAACCGGGAGACACCTGTTCGTAAGATTGGCCCTGGTCACTGGGAGTTCAAATCAGTCGATGGTCTGGCGAATCCGTATTTGGCTGTTGCCGCTCTTCTTGCTGGTGGTTATATCGGCTTGAAGGAGGATGTGCCGTTGACTATGCAGGAGTGCACCGGTATGTCTACGTACATCGCCCACGTTTCTATCATGTTACGTGCGTAAACAGACTGACAATATCCTTCCAGTTGACGCTTCCACACTCACACCTTCTCAACGTACGACCATGGGCATCACAACCCCGCTCCCCAAGTCCATTGCCCAGAGTCTCGAGGCCCTCGAGAAGGATGAGTCTCTGCGCGATATGCTAGTTCACGATCTCATTAGTAGCTACCTGACCGTCAAGCGCGCAGAGTCGGCTCGCTTGCTATCTATGTCGGAAGAAGAACGGCAGCTGTGGCATTTGGAGCGGTATTAGGATATTTTCTAGGGTATTGTTCCAATGAGGCCATTTGTTTTTGGGGGTTACTAACAGACTAAGTCAAACATGTTCGATGGCAAGACTGGAACTTCGTCACTCCTTCTATAGTGGGAATTGATAATCACCGAGTATAGCTTAGTTTATAGCCGATGCCTTAGAGGATCCACGGGTGCGATATTAGAGTATATAACACTTTCTCACATCCGAGCAGCTGGACTACTTTGGCTAGTTAGAGGGTGGAGTGGAGAGACCCTGAGTTGATTACTGACAATTAAAAGTAATCAGTGACCTTCCAAACAATGATATTGTCAAAGAATCAAAATCTCATTGTGCTCTAGTACATAAAAATAAATGGATATTCATACATTTACTGCATATGCGACAAGCATGGGATATATTCGAGCCCTTGCCCTAACCCTTTCTGCCTGGGGCATCAAGGGAAATTAAGGCTGCAAGGCTTCAAGGTCGCAAGGCTGCAAGGCCGCAAAGCCCCGCCACCCCGCCGGATCGGTGACAGCGGGCGTTCGCGGAAATTGGTCTGACTCACTGGGAAAAAATGATCAAATTCGTAAAAAAAGGAAAATAGTTCGTTGTAGTGTAGTTAAACTGCAAATCCTCAGAATTAAATTGTTCCTGGCCGAATTTGCCCAGAAAACTCACACCGGCAAACCTGATCTTGGCCCCGCTATCGGCTCCAGACATATTCTCTTTCCACTTCGAACCTACCCCACCATCAAAAGCAATTGATCGTGCATAGGTCTGAATTCGTGACTTTGTCAAGCGTGCAATCATGGTTTCAATCGTTCTAGGAAGTCAATGGGGAGATGAAGGTGACAGGAACAAGACCCCAATGGAGACATTCGACATGCTAACGAACGAACAGGAAAGGGGAAGATCACAGACATGTTGTCACAGGATGCGACACTCTGCTGCCGTGCGGCCGGTGGACACAGTATGTTGAACTCACTTTGGATTCCCTCTACCCCGAATTGTTGAAACTTTCAAACGGGCTGTTCCAAAATCCCGGCTAGACAGTGACTGACCAACCGGCCTTTTTCAATTGGATACAGATGCCGGCCACACCATTGTCCACGGGGACGTCACCTACGACTTCCACATCCTTCCCTCCGGTCTCGTCTCGCCAAAATGTATCAACCTGATCGGCGCCGGTACCGTCTTCCACGTCCCCAGCTTCTTCAAGGAACTGGCCGCTATCGAGGCCAAGGGCCTGAAGGGCGCCGCCCAACGCATCTTCGTCTCTGACCGCGCACACGTCTGCTTCGACCTGCACTCGGTCGTCGACGGTCTCGAGGAGAAGGGTCTCGGTGGCCGCAAGGTCGGCACCACCGGCAAGGGCATCGGTCCCTGCTACAGCGACAAGGCCGCACGCCGCGGTGTCCGCGTCGGTGAGATCCTGGACGAGGAAACCTTCGAGCGCAAACTGCGCACTTTGGACACCTCATACCGCACACGGTTCGGAGATCTGGCATATGATGTTGAGGAGGAGATTGCGCGGTTCAAGGTAGGGATGAACCCCGGCCAGTTCTTCATTCCATCAAGGGATTGCAAAACCCATGGCACACGGCAGCAGAGGACAAATCTTGGATTTTTTGTTCATTCACATCGCAACAACATCGCTGACAATCTCTAGGAATACCGCAACCTCCTGAAGCCCCACATCGTTGACCAGCTCGAGTTCCTGCAGGAGCACAAGAACTCGCCCAACACACTCGTCGAAGGCGCCAACGCCCTCATGCTCGACCTCGACCACGGCACATACCCATTCGTGACCTCGTCATCAACCGGTCTGGGCGGAGCCGTGCAAGCGCTTGCTCTGAACCCTGCCAGCATCAAGTCCGTGATCGGTGTGGTGAAGGCTTACACGACACGCGTTGGCTCTGGACCTTTCCCCAGCGAGCAGATCAACGGAGACGGCGAGAAGCTGCAGCAGGTTGGACGGGAGTTCGGTGTGACTACTGGTCGTCGTCGTCGCTGTGGCTGGTTGGATCTTGTGCTGTGCCGCTACTCTCACGCTATCAACCACTACACCGCGCTGAACTTGACTAAACTTGATATCCTCGATGACTTTGATGAGATCAAGGTTGGTGTCGCTTATATCTTGCCCGATGGAAAGCGCACAACTGGTACTTTCCCTGCGGATCCTAACGTCATCGACAAGATCCAGGTGGAGTATGTTACTCTCCCTGGATGGAAGTCGAACACTATGGGTGTTAAGTGTTACGAGGATCTGCCTCCTAATGCTCGTGCTTACATTGAGTTCATTGAGCGTGAGATTGGTGGTGTTCCTGTCAAGTGGATCGGTACTGGTCCTGCCAGAGACCACATGATCGCCCGTGATTAAGTGCATTGTTTCTTTTTGCTTGGTGTTTTTTGTACGCACTGTTTCTTGCATATTGCGATATACTTGGGATGTGTGATATAAGGGTTCCCTTTTTTGTCCCATATTCAACTATTTAGATGTTTCGAAAATGGATCTGGTTAGAGGCGGTCCAGTCTTTTCCTGTTTATTATCATGTTTCGGTAGAAAGATATCATGTCAAGATTAAAATTGTGTCCTGGATAGAATAATAGTGTACATGAACAAAAATAGGAAGGTCAGTTCTTCGTATCCAGAAAAGAATCCCGCAGAACAACCAAAATAGAGTATAAGACAAAGAGCAGAGAAGTCTAAATAAGAAACACAGAGCACCCAAGGGTGTATAGTACACGAAGACAGTCCGAAAAAAGATATTGAAGAACGCCGCCCAATGCTAGAATGGTTGCTTCATCTTTTCACTTTTGGCTGATCTGGTCTCACCAGACAGCAACATTGCGGTCCATGAAAATGCCAGACAAATTATAATTGCCAGCACGGCTGGCAAGAGTTGATCTCTGATTCAACTCAAACTTAAAACCGGAAGTCATCGCTGAAGGAATCCTCGAAAGAGCGGCGAGGACGAGACGAGCGGTCACCACGGTCACCGCCACGAGAGAATCCACCACGATCACCACGGTCACCACCGCGGGAGAAACCACCGCGCTCACCACGGGAGAAGCCACCACGCTCACCACGGTCACCACCACGGGAGAAACCGCCACGGTCGCCACCACGAGAGAATCCACCACGGTCACCACCACGAGAGAATCCACCACGGTCACCGCCGCGAGAGAATCCACCACGATCACCACGGTCAACACCACGGGAGAAACCGCCCTCGCGTCGCTGGCGGGTGCCGTCACCCACACTGACACCGTCAATCCGGCTGAGACCCATTTGCTGCATCAACCTGGGATTGAGCTCTGGGGGGGATTGCATATTGTATCCTGCGACGAACATCTGGTTGAGTGCCTGGATGGCCTCCCTCTTGCTGTTGAAGTTTCCAGTGGCGGTACCAAGCTGGCCCATGTAGGACTTGACCTTGGTAGTATTGTCACACTGGGCCAGACCCTCGGTAATCTGGCTCACGATCTTGCCAACTGGCGAGTCGTTAGACAAGGTCTGTGTAAGGTCTGCATCGGCGGATTCCAAAGCTGTATCCACCTTCAACGGGAGACGACCCAGGCGCTTCCTGTAGACATCTGACTCGGCCGGGTGCATGAACAGCCAGCCTTCACCTTCCTTGCCAGCACGGGCTGTGCGGCCGAGGCGGTGGATGTAGGTCTCACGGTCCCGAGGAACACCAATTTGGACGACGTGGGTGACATCTGGGAAATCCATACCACGAGCAGTGACGTCCGACGAGAACAAGATGCCCTCGCGAGCCTTGCGGAAGTTGTCCGCGCTGCGAGTTCGGAGCGCCTGCGTGAGACGCGAGTTAATCTCGAGCATTCTCATGTTGCGCATAGAAGACTGGCGGAACTCTGAGGAGCGGGCGATGGCGTTAAATGCATCAGCGGAAACCTTGGTCTCGGCGGTGGAGTTGAAGTAGGCGATGGCCTTGAAAGGTCGCAGCTCCTCGCCGTTATCCCGACGCGCTTGCCAGTTCTGAGCAAGCTCGAGAAGGGCGGGCAGGCTGTTTTCAAGACCGCGTGTGTAGACAACCTTCTGGGGCACCCTTTGGTGGGTGGGAACTTCATCCTCACGAACGGTATTGACGTGCTTGAAGTCAGGCTTCAGGGTCTGACGGACCATCTGCAAAACTTCTCTGGGAACGGTGGCCGAGAACATGAGCGTCTGGCGGTCCACCTTTGTGGGGTCGGGAAGCAGTCTTTGAATCTCTGCAACATCAGGAGCAAAACCCTGATCAAGAAGTCGGTCTGCCTCGTCGAGAATCAGAGTGTTCAGCTTGGGGGCAGAGACACCAGTCCAAGGGTCCGAGAGGATGTCCTTGAGACGTCCCGGGGTACCGATAAGCAGGTGACATCCCTCCTGTTGGATCTTCGCAAGACCGGCACGCTTCTGTGTGCCACCAACAGCGGTCTGGACAAGAAGACCAGTGCCAAACGCAACTTTCTTGGCCTCAACTGCGATCTGTTCTGCGAGTTCGCGGGTAGGGGAGATGATAAGAGCACGAATTTCTGAAGGACCAGTTCTACCTGGCCGGCGGCCAACTCTGGACATATCGACACTGGGGTCATTTAAAATGTTCTGAAGAGTGGGTACAAGGAAAGCAAGCGTTTTTCCAGTTCCTGTTTTGGCCTGGGCGAGGCTGAAAAAAAGGTAACGGGTTAGCGGACCATTCAATGCCAAGGCAAATCCATCAAAAAACTTACATATCATCACCCTTGACGATCTCGTTGAGAGTAAGAGACTGCACATCAGTCATAGTCTTGAGGTTCATCCGGTCAGGTTGAATGATGTTCTTGATAATCTTATTGTGAACGAGATTCTCCGCCGCTAAGTCGGAAAACTCTGTGATTATCGCAGGCTTGGAGGGCTCGGTCTCTTCAACAATTGCTTCCGCAGTAGCCGCGGACAGCCTCGGGAAGGAGGAATGAAGCGATCTGGTCGCAGCAAGAGACGAAAGGGTCGAAGGAGCTTCCCATTTCGGAAGGTGAGTAGCCAACCGTGCTGAGGTCGAGCGAGGCGCAGTAGCGCGCAACGCATGTGAAACGCCAAATCGGCGAACTGTTCCAAGCATCATGATATAATGCTATTGGAAAAAAAATGGATGGGAAGATGATAAAATTGCAAATTGCACTTGGGGCGCCCCAAGGAGAAGCGCAAAAATAATTACGGGGTCACATGATCCTTATCGAGAGATAACATCCCGAGATAGGGGAAAGTAAACAATTGTGGCAAACACGGCAAACACGGCAAACACGCTAAATCTGCCAGGACTTGAGCTTTGGCCAGTTATATCAAACCAAGCAAACATGTCAAATTGGCCAAACACATGAAATTCAAGGTTGCCTAACCCTTGGAACCTTCCAAGGCTATTTTGGGAAAGGTTAACCAATCAAATCAAATTATCTTAGAAAACTCTGGAGACCCGGGGCCGATAATGGGCCGGTCAGCGTTAAGGTACAATTAGAAATACAAATTTTGCTGACCAACGCTTTTCATTTGCTGACAACGGTCAATATACGGAGCACGTATC
Organism: Penicillium sp. CF05; assembly: GCA_002916455.1. NCBI lineage: Eukaryota > Fungi > Ascomycota > Eurotiomycetes > Eurotiales > Aspergillaceae > Penicillium > Penicillium sp. CF05. The sequence goes on from PKQL01000354.1 coordinate 20,279, forward strand.
TCATCTAGGAAAGCCTACTGCTAACCCTGCATATACGCGCGGAGAGCAGATCACATCTGTCACATATAAGACATCCCATCCCGTTCTCCCAAAACAAAAGAAAACTCACCCTTGCCCATTCCACTGACGAAGTGCACCGACTCTATAACATGGCACCTATCGATGTAGTCATTATTGGGGGCTCATTTGCAGGCCTTCATATTGCTCACTCTGTGCTTCGTGATGTACCTGACGCGAAGGTTGTGCTGATCAATCCCTCAACCAGCTTCTACTGGAATATTGCCGCCCCACGTATCGTCACCAAACCCAAGGCCTTCCGCCCCGAGCAGTACTTGCTCCCAATCAAAGACGCTTTTGCAGGCTACCGGCCCGACGCGTTCGAGCTCCTTCCTGGAGTTGMAACTGCTATCGATACCGCTGCCAAGTCGGTCTCCGTGACCCCCAACGAGGGCGAGCCCAAAACACTATCATATGATTATCTCGTTATCGCGTCGGGCAGCACTACATCTGCCACTACCGGCTCGCTCACTGGCACATCCATTCCATTCAAGCAGTCGGGACACAATGACATGGAGCAGCTGATCGAATCGGCACAGGAACACATTGCTGGGGCGAAGGAGATTGTGATTGGCGGTGCAGGTCCTATCGGTGTTGAGCTGGCTGGAGAGCTTGCTGAAGCAGTGGAACAAAGTGGCAACGCCGGCAAGGTCTCCATCACGATTGTCTCAGCGACAGAGCACGTACTCCCGATGCTCAAGCCATCTGCCAGCTCTGCTGCACGTAAGCTGCTAGAGCAGAAGAAGGTCAAGGTCGTGACCTCGAAGCGAGTCATTGGTGTCGAGACTCCGGCCGACGATAGTTCGACTTGGACAGTCTCTCTGGAAGGCGGAGACAAACTTTCGGCTGACCTCTATATCCCTACTACTGGTGTGACCCCCAACAACAGTTTCATCCCAGCTCAATTCCTGGACAAGGACGGCTGGGTGACAGTGAACAACGAGATGCGTGTTCAGTCAACTGACGGGTCAACTCTGCCTATATTTGCTGCTGGCGATATCACCAACAACTCAATGCGGCTCAGTTTTAAGGCCACGGAGCAAGCGCATGTGGCGGCGGCCAACCTCAAAGCCGCAATTGTAGGCGGCACTGCCATCAAGACCTACGACCAGGGCGAGAACATTATTATGATCGTGCCTGTTGGCGAATCTGGTGGTACGGGTCAGCTGTTTGGATTTGTGCCTTTCAGCTTCATGGTCAAGATGCTCAAGGGCAAGCACTTCTTTATTGATAAGGCTGCTGGCGCACTCGCTGGCAAGGCTTAGGTGATATATCCCCAAATGTGTTGAGTGTATTCAGTTTCGCGCATTTTCAGGGTTTAGAATGCTGGTCCATATTCCGGCAGTGGCTGCATACTCATGTACTTAATGCATAATTTTCCGATCCAGGAGTGTGAATGTCTTTCGAACGTCTTTACAGCAGAACAAGATGGTATATACTTGGCACAGATACAACCTTGGAAGGTACCATCTCCATACCCGCTTTATCCGAAAACGGCCAGCTTGCTTAACAATCACCATTCTAATCGGGTTGTATATTAATCAACAATTATCTCATTTTGTTGAGGTGCCGAGGGTCACGGTTTTCCTACCCAAAATGGCTGTCTCCGTCGGCCTGAGGTTGCTTCAATTCGTCCGTTCCCCACTGTTTTTTTCCCTCAAAAACTGGTTCCGTTGCCACAGTTATGTGTTCATAGCACACCTGTCGAATGTACGCTAGGAGCATGGGCATATACGTTGTAGATTATGCATATCAAAGCAGAAACTGCAGAAAGTGGAGTCTATCGACTGGAGCATCACCATCTCGAGAAGCTTCTCCGGGATCCGCCCGGTTTATAATTGAAAAGATGGACAAAAACAGAATTGTATTCGATCCTCGGTACAGCCCCGCTTTGATGAACAGCAATCGTCATATATAAAGAGCTCCCGCCATCGAAAAATTTCTACTTCCCATCTTTTATCTTTCCTACTATACATCTACATAATGTCTGCCAACAAGGTTCTCGCATTCAAGAAGATCCCCCAGGGATACCCTGTCGCTGGGCAGGACTTGGCCGTCGAGACCGCCGCTTATGATGCCAACGTTGCCGCTCCCGACAACGGTGTCGTCCTGCAATCCCTCTACACCAGCTTCGACCCCTACATGCGTGGCCGCATGCGCCCCGCTGAGACCAAGTCATACGCCCCCGCCTTCGCCCTTGACAAGCCCATTGACAGCCGCACCATTGGCAAGATCGTGCGCTCCAACAACGCCAGTTACAAGGAAGGTGACCTGGTCATTGGCCACGTCCCAATCCAGGAGTACATCGCCCTTGGCGAGCAGGAGCTGGTCCGCATCCAAAAGTTGGACAACCCCCTCGGCCTCGAGGACATCCGTGTCTTCCTCGGTCCCCTCGGCATGCCCGGTCTGACCGCATACTCGTCCCTGTACGAGATCGGCAAGCCCAAGAAGGGCGAGACCATCTTCGTCTCTGCTGCCAGTGGAGCCGTCGGCCAGCTGGTCGGCCAGCTCGCCAAGCACGAGGGTCTGCGCGTCATTGGATCCGTTGGCACAGATGAGAAGCTCGAGTACATCACCAAGACGCTCGGCTTCGATGGCGGCTTCAACTACAAGAACGAGAAGCCCGCTGATGCCCTTGCCCGCCTGGCTCCCGAGGGTATCGACATCTACTACGAGAACGTCGGTGGAGAGCACCTCGAGGCTGCCCTCGATGCTATGAACAACTTCGGCCGTATCGTCGTTTGCGGTCTGATCTCCCAGTACAACTCCGCCCCCTACCCCATTAAGAACATCCACAATGTCCTCGTCAAGCGCATCACCATGCGCGGCTTCATCGTCGGTGACAAGGGAATGGGTGATGTTTACGCCAAGGAGCACCAGGAGAATGTACAGAAGTGGATCAAGGATGGCTCGTTCAAGGTGCTCATCCACGAGACTGAGGGCATTGACAACGCTGCCGAGGGCCTGATTGGCATCTTCCACGGCAAGAACTTGGGCAAGGCTGTCCTGAAGTTCTAAGTTCTTATGAGACTGATGAAATAACGAGATGCCTGGCGCATAGAATTTTTTTTTTTTTTTTTTTGGTTGACATATTGGGAGGTATCTATGTAATACCTCGGTTAGGACTCTTCAGTACATGTATGTACATGTACTAGTAGGGATAAAATGGATACCTCTTAAAATAGCCAAATCACACAAATGTTGCACATTATAGGATATGAACCGTCAATAAAATCAACATTAATCTGTAACCAACAAAGTCCATATACTACAAAACATAGGAAGAAGATAACCGCAGGGCTAAATGTTTCTCACCAGAGTGTCGGCCAATTTCGGCTGGGCGGACAGCCATCGACCAATCAACTGGCCCGTAAAAGGATGACATACCGAGTCGGACTCCCGAGGTCTCCAACTTCATCCGCTTGTGTTCGAACGGCGTTTCTGCTTCTTCACGATCATACTCTCCACTCACAATGGCTTCATTCGCGCGCTCATCTCTGCTGCGACAGACTCTCGCTCCCCGGGCGCCCTTCCTCCAGAAGAATGTCGGCGTCTCGCAGGTCGTCGCTTTCCATGCCTCCTCTAAGAAGCAGATCCTGCCCCCGTTGCCTCGTAAGTAGAGGCCCTGCCATAAGTCTTACTGCGATATTGTCAATGGATAGATCTATTGGGTGTTGTTTAGAAGCAGTTGCTAACGTGCTTTTTGCGATACAGAGTCTGTTCAGGGAACCAGTATGTGATTTCCGCGCCTTTCCTATCCCGACCGTCCCCTCGCATTTCAATGGCATTGAGTATAAAGCCTCCTGCAATTTGTGGAGATATGCAGTCTCCGTTGTTTTGAGCGCTCAAACAATGCCTACGGTCGAATCGCAAATACCGCCTTCTCCAGAAATCTTCTGTATTAACCTATCCCGATAGTGAACGACCCTGCTCCCGTCCCCGAAACCCACCCCTCCGAGGGCAGCTACCACTGGTCTTTTGAGAGGTTCGTGCTCCTTTTTGCGCGCTGCCATGTCCGCCTATATAACCCCTTCCGATAAACCCGGCATGCGCGGAGAAAAGCCCCGACTAACATACATCTCAGACTGGTCTGCGTTGGCCTGGTCCCTCTCAGCTTCGCCCCCTTCGCCGCTGGCTCCCTCAACCCCGTCATGGACGCCATCCTGTGCTCTCTGCTTGTCGCCCACTCGCACATCGGATTCCAGTAAGAGCCTCCCCGCCCTATCCCGCCATTTCCCTCGGATATACTCCAGATCTGCAACCCGCAATCACAATCTAACATGTCTCTACTAGGGCCGCCATTATCGACTACTTCCCCCCTTCCCGTGTGCCTAAGTTCCGCGCCACCTGCAACTGGCTCCTGCGCGCGTTCACCCTCACCACCGCTGTTGGTCTGTACGAGTTCGAGACGAACGATGTTGGTGTGACCGAGGCTCTGCGTCGTATCTGGACGGCATAGAGTGCTGTTGCGGTTCTTTTTTTTTTAGACATATTGTCTTTCTATTTCCCTTTCCCCCCCCCCCCGATTACCGATTTGTTTCTGGTCTATCCAGGCGTTCTGTTCCGCCTCTGTATATGTCGTTGATTATTTTTCTTTTGTCTCTCAGTCCGAAATTATTGATCGGTGTCGGATTCCTGCTGCTCGGAGTTGTTTCTGAGCTATAGAAAAAAACGGAATATAACCTTGTACGAGAAGACATCCTTGGTGCTTTCTGTTTCTTTCTGTATGCTATGTAGATCTGCCGCCGTATTTTGTGCACTCTCTGCGCGGTACATCAAACATGCGGTAGATGGTTAACAGTCCCAGTTAATATGAGCGTACTGTCTATACTCACCGATCCGACCGCATTCTTAACAAATCCTAATCCATTTTAATTCTATTCTTCAAAAAAGTATAATGAGGTAGGGACACAAACAGACAAGGCTAACAACAAAGACACCCCAAAACCTCATGCCAGAATCCATCACTCATCCTCATCATCCCCAAGCAACTCCTCATCGTCATCCGCCATCTGCATAACAGTCTCAATAACCTTGAGCGTCGCCTTGAGCGGCAACCCAATAACATTATCATAACTGCCATCAATCTTCTCAACAAGGATAGACCCAAGCCCCTGCAACCCATAACCACCAGCCTTATCCGCGCCCTCACGCGTGCGCACATAAGCCATAATCAGCTCATCCGTAACATCACCATCAAACCGCACCGACGTCTCCTCAACTGTAGTTTCAACCGCATACCCCGGGTCCCGGGCACTAGCCAAAGGCGCCATAGCCACAAGCGCAGTGTAGACCTTGTGGTCTCGGATATCGCGCAGCGAGCGCAACATGGCCATGTGGTGTGCTTCGGAGCGGGGCTTTTCGAGGATCGAGCCAGTGGACGGGTCGGCGACGACCGTGTCTGCGGCTAGGATTAGAGCTGGCTCGCCCTTGATCTCATTGTTGACTTCTTGCTCGTAAACTGCTTGGGCTTTTTTCGTTGCTGTTGCTAGCACATACTCGAATGGGCCTAGGCTTTTTGGTAGGTCTTCCGCGGCGTTCGAGGGGATGATTTCTATGTTCGGAAGACCCAGGAATGACATTATTTGCTTGCGGCGTGGTGATTGTGAGGCGAGGATTACGCGCTGGCTGCGGAGGCTGTTTAAGACTGGGAGGTTGAGGGGTGGTGGGCGTGGGAGTGGTGCCCCGCGGTTGGCTTTCGAGGCGGGCTTGTCGTAGGCTGGGGGTGGGTCGGATTCCGTGGTATCGAAGTCTTCCATGTGAGACAGGAGAGATTCCTTGGTGTCTGTCATGTTGGGCGATTTGGCGTTTGCCTGGTTTTTTGGACGTTGGTTTTGGGTGTTGCGGGCAGCGATGCGATGCGGGGAATCAGGTGCTCTCTCCGTTCGCTTGTTGAGGCAATGGCCTTTGTGTGTAGTTGATCGACCTTGCAAGAATATGTAACAATATTCAATTGGGACTCCCGACTATCGACGAGGTCCTGTAGGTTACGGGTTTGTGTAGAATGTAGAAGTCCGCGTTTCCTTCACCTTGATGGGGCTCGGTTTCTCTGGCAGTTTTCAGGCGGTAAGCCGATGCTCTATACATCGATGCTATGCGTGTTGCAACCCCTAAACACATGTGCGGTCTATATTAAGATATCGCCCCTGTCACCGCTGCATTGATTAATTACATAGCCTTTCCGAGCCTGTAGGATACACTTCCTTGCATAGTCTGGTTGGTAACTTAGTGCAATTATTCTCCGTAACCCTGTACACGTGATACGGCCGAAGTACGGCTCGGTCAAATATTTCCGACTTTGGTTGAAAAGAAGGATGTCGCCCGTGGTTGCTCAGCCAGAGCCGAAAAGAACTTGATTTCAGGCTAGCTGTTGGGAAAGAAAAACGCCCCAGTTGCTTCGTAGCAACAGCCATGACCATATACATTCTGGTACCCACCCAGGAGCAGAAACAAACCAGAAAGAAAAAGAAAGAAAAAAAACTTCAATGTACAATAATAATAAAAAAAACAGTGTGAAGACAAGAAGTACAAAATGTGTGGCACCGTATTGATAATCGTTCACTAAATACGGTACAGGATCGTGATCGACATCAAATCATATGCGAAGACCAGGTCTGTTCAGGCAACGAGGAAGCCCCGCAATTGATCATTTCCAAGATCTCCATCCGTATTCTCGTGATACAGGGGTTCAATAGATAGATAGACAAGAAAAAAGAGATTCGTAGTGTGGGCATAAACTCATGTGGCTCAAATTCGAGAAAACCCGCTCGGACCTCGGCACATGCCAGCAAACCCAGATCGATCCCCGGCATCGACCAGCGGAGGGGAACAGGGTCTGCAGGATGCTGAACCAAAGCGCAATGAAATGTCGAGGGGGATACAATCACGTTGGGCGGAAAGAGTCGTCCACACGGCCACCTTTGCTCTCGATCTCTGCGATAAGATCGTGGCGTTCTTGCAGTTTCACGTGAATAAAGTCCACAGTCTTTTGCAGAACGATGCTCTCACTCCGGCCCTGGCCCTCCAGACCAGGCACCAGTTCAGTCAGGCGATCGAAGCCTTCGCGAATGGCCGCGCGCCGCTTTTGCTCCGAGGCAATGTGATTGCTCTTTTTTTCTTGATCGGTAAGGCGAGGCTTGTCCTTGTCCTGGGTAGACCCCTGCTTGGATGTCCCATTCGGCGTCGAGGACGACCGWTCATGGTCATCGTCTGCATTCATCGTGGTGCTCGATGACTGAAGGATTTCGAGAGGAACTGAGGGCGTGGGGTAGATGCGCCGGGGGTATAGTTCGGGGCTCGTGGTTTCGATTGGATGGGGAAGATCACTATCGTTATTGTCGGGCGTCTCGTCTAGTCAAGGCGTAAACGAGAGAGGTGATTGTAATAGGTAGGCAATGGGAGAATGTGAAAGGAAGAAAGAGGGAGTAGAGAAACACGGGAAAGCGATAGGAAGCGATAAGGCTAAAGGCCAATGCGGAGTAAAACTGGAGGCCGAGAACGGGGCCTTGGCAGCCTCTACGTTGTAAACGTCATAGAGAGGGTCCACTGAACATCTTGCCTTCTCGCTTTTTCAACTGTCAATTTTGTTCTTGCATCCTGGACTCATAGTCCAAATTACTATTTGAGATAATCTTCCCTTTTAATGGGATTTTGACCAAGCGAAACGATTATCTGGTCGCTCATCGCCAATCTATAACCGTCTATCTAACTCCAACCTTTCCTTTGGGGGTTACCAGCGCCGCGGTAGTTCTTGTACCACCATGGCATTCGATCCGCTCCGCGGCTCATGCTCTTGTGGTCGGATCGAATATCAAATCAATATCCCGGACGATGTGAGAGACCATGCCGAAGTGTACTTCGACAGCAGCCGAGACAATCGTTGGTAAATCTCAGCTAGGCTTGTCGATCTCCCGGCTAATATCGAATCCTAGGTCGACTTCACGGAACGCCTCTTTCGGCATGGCTACGAGTGCCTCTCGACTGGTATCAATCCCACACGCAGTCTTTTTTCCCAGATGAATCACGCTCTTCCATTCGCCGCGTTCATTCGCCCCGCCATGCGCCCCAAACCCAGCGTGTCTTCTGTGGCTACTGCGGTACACCCTTGTCATTCTGGACAGAGGAGCCCATCGAAGAATCGAATTTCATGTCTGTCACAATTGGCAGTCTCCTAGTGGATGACCAACGCGCACTGGATGATCTAAGATTACTACCTCAGGACTTTGACGAGGAAGCCCCCCGTGCCGGTGTCTCGACCACGTCTGATCTGGCATCAGCCTCAGAGAACGCTTCCTCTTCGGCCATTGCTTCGTCATCTACTGATTCTCCTAATATCTCAAGGAGTCTGCAGCGCGGTAGAACCGGGGGGATTCCTTGGTTCGAAGAGATGGTAGAAGGGAGCCGGCTGGGTCGTTTGATGCGTGCTCGGCGTGGCATGGGCGTCAGTGATGATCAATCGACTTCAATTCAGTGGGAATTCAGTGAATGGCATGATGATGGAACCGGCTCGGGTGGGTTTCTCCAACAGGATTCGGACTCAAGCGGATTCTTTAGAAGAAATAGGAAGCGGGTGAACCAGGCTGATGCTGAGGCTGAGTCTGCACCGAAGCGCGCAGGGTAATACTTGCAAGTCTATGGATGCGCCTTGAGCTTTCGATGTTGAATGTGATAAAAGAGAAGTTAATGCGAGCGCTTTTC
>PKQL01000355.1:0-29015 GCA_002916455.1 Penicillium sp. CF05
AGTATTTGCACCCCAGTACCTCCATCTTTGACCGCCCCTTTTTACCGCCTGCTTATTACTACTAGTAAAAACCCTACCCGACACGCGCGTATCATACTATATAGTATTATAAAGGTTACTACCCCTTTTTTTTCCCAGTCCAGAACTTCCACCGTACGTTCGTGAGCGTATATGTGAAGGTTGGCATACTTGTTACTAGCTAGTTAGCTAAATATTTTTTAATGAGAGGGTTTAACCGGCAGAAAAGGAGTGGGCCTTCCGAAGTACTGGGGTGCAAATACTCATGCAACATGACTGTATAGCCCTAGCGGTACCCTTTCAAGGTTTTCCAACAATCGCATTTGTCTTTCACCACCAATTTGAACCATCTCGCCTAAGGCAAGCCTCCAGACTATAACTGGCATTTGCGACAAGACAGCCAGACGCAACAGCCTAGAGCAGCCGATACAGAGAGTTCACCCCTGAGCGGAGATTTTATAGAAGCCCGAGGGACTCAACTTGCGCCCTTGTAGGCAGAATAGTACAACAACTGGAGTTATGGGAAAGTTGAGGGGATGGGGTATATGTTTCGGTGGGTTGTTGGAGGATATCGCCGGTCCCGAGATGGATGCACTTCGCGAGTAGGAATAACCGGAGTCTTTTAAGGTGATCTCTCCGAAGTCCCGCACGGTGGTCAGTACATTCTCCTTCGGAATATGGTCGTTTCGAGAGGGAGATTCAGTAGAGAACCGCAAAGAGAACAAGAAAAGTCAGTCTTCACAGACCTGTGATAGGTGAAGGGGGGAACCTGGCTGTTGCTGAAGGGCTAGAGAGTTAGGTACTCCCTTGGACCAGAAGAACATATTATTGGTTTTGTTGAGTTGGCCGATAGCATGAACAAAACTCCAAGAGGGATCGAGGGGAATGATGCTCCGATTTTGATGACTGTTTGCGAGATTTGATCGCCGATTTGAGGGTTCCAAGGCTGTCTGTCGACCCTGACAGGTATTTCCACCCTTGAGACCATTCGTAGAGCGTAGAGCACTGGCTCATTCGTCTTGGTTTGGTGATCAGCCCATCTTGCTCCGAAATGATAGACTTCGTTGTCTTCCTGAATAAGAAAGACATGATGTCTAAGTAGCGATTTGGGAAGCTCAGATGCGTGTGGAGACTGTGCATGTACACCTAGCGCTGGGACCGCCCTCGTAGGCTTCCTTAGCGCAGTGCCAATGCCCAGCGAGGCTTGAATTTATGATTTACTCCGTACGGAGTATTCCGTATACGTTCAGGAATTAGGTTAAACATGTAGAGGCTTGTATTAGGTCAATATACCAGAATAATGTGAAATTGGTGTACGAAGGGGGTTAATGTCGACGATTCCCAATGATCTAAATGCAGTAGATGCATATAGTAAAGACATGCATTCACTCAACCTAGGTATGTAAATAGCCATTTGCCTACACAAGTATTCCATGCATATCCTAGCAGACAAACTACTCACAAATGTTAGAGCATGTATGTATACTTAACTATTCAAAAGTTGCCCCTCAGAAGATACCCAAGTAGGAAGAGACAATGCCAAGACCATGTTCTCTGGGAAAAAAGAGCCGAGGCCCGCTGATTCCGAATTGTGAGTGGCGAGCTTATTTCCCAAGTGGAGACTCCCCACAACCTCCAGGATTCTCCACAGGGATTTTCTTTTAGTGTCTCCCACTAACGTCTTTCCATGTGCACTTAAAAGATTCGAGAGTTTTCTGCCGACAATCGATTGGCAGACGATTTCCTACAGATTTCCCAGCCTCCTAGACACTCTCCCTTTTTAATGATACCAGTCAGCTCAGCTGCCAAGACATCACGGGACGAGAAATGACTCGCTTGGGTCTCCTCCGTACGGTGTGGGTGGCTGAAAAGTCTCTACGCCTTTGTCAGGCATCCGTCACGAGATTTCCTTTCCGGAACTGTCGCCTCTAGTAATTCTCAGTTCGGCCCGGACCTGTGGTATCTTCCTCGTCTTCGGCTCAACCCCCGCAGAAATGGGGGCTCTGTCAAGCGAGTTTAGACCGATCTGACATTTGTGTTGGTGTTTATACAAGCCTAAAGTAACGCACGGTTAGTATTTTGGATTCAATGGCGTTTCAGGTGAACGTTTTATGGCAGCTTCGGGCCGAAGTTCGATAAAGCGTAATGATCGAGGGAATGGCATATTCCCATCGTAATCTAACGGGATACACCACAGCTGCAGCTAACACGAGATGTCGAGTCGACTATAAACAGATTAGTGGATTGCGGGGGAAGAACACGGGAGGCCGTGAGGGATCCAGCACGGAGAAGCCTCCGCGCGAACAGTGGCCTCCGTGCTACGTTTCCAAGGTTGCCCCCGTCAGACAAAAAACCGTGTATGGAAGTACTACGGGCATCATGCGAGATGTCTTTTCCGGGACACGCAGCATTAGCAGGTGGCAAGAACATGCGAAGTTGTCAAGTTGTATAAGCAAAAGAGCTCTAAGAGCTCTAAAATAATACATTAGCACATCAATCTCATTAAGAGGTCGAGTAAATCAAGCAATCCAGGCCCATGTGAATATGCGCCTAACATTGGTCTAGAACTAGTTACATAGTTAACTATCGTAGTATGTATTCTTGTCCTGGATTCTAGACTTGCGAGGCTCATTTGCTCCTTATGCATTGAAACTAGCCAGATTCATTCAAAAAGGGGCTAGCCCCAACTCTTTTGACAATTCGAACAGGTCTCCCTAGTTTCATCAAACGGAATACAGGGCCGATCATCCAGGCATCAGACCCTAATTTCTTTCCATATGAGAATTGAAACATGTCGACTATAGTGGGGCGGAGTGGTATGATTGGAGAATGTCCAATTCCAATCCGGAGGCGGAGGTATTTGGAAAAGCCACCAACTAGAGGGGTTTATTACTGGCGAGAACAAGGAGCTCCCGGGCAGGGTCACAAGGGAATGGAGAAGTCTGGGGAACCGGAGATTCCACCCACTTTTTCCTAAAGAGGATTATAGTCATTTCCTTAATTACTCGATGATCGGACATCCTAACATTATAAGAACTGCATCTTACCCCACTGTTGATGGGATTCCACGATTAGTCCCGCCAATCCCGTCTATCACCGACTGGGTCCCCGAGATCGTCGATCCCAATACTCGCGACATTATATAACATGGCGGATGACAAGAAGGTACAAGAGGAGGCGTACGGCATCTCCACCTCTGTTGAAGACCCTGCTCGAGTTATTGGTGGCTATGGAGAAACTATCAAGCGTCACGGCGCAAAGACCAAGGAGGTCCAAAACGTTAGTAATTTTCCAATTCTTAGTGTTGTACCGGCAAAATACTGATCTATACCTTGGGAACAATACAGGCCGATCTTTTCGCTGCCATCGAAGAGACCAAGATCGAAAGATGGAGCAAGGAATCCCTGCACTTGTACTGTAAGTTATGACCTTCCAAACAATCCTGCATATATCTGCTAGACACTAACATTTGGTTCGACCATTACAGTCTGTATCTTTGTCGCATTCTGCTGTGCCTGCGCGAATGGTTACGATGGTGCGTGTTTCTCATCCTTAGAATATGGCATTGACTAACCAAATATAGGATCTCTAATGGGATCTATCCTCGCCATGGACCATTATCAGAATGTCTTCAAGACCGGAATGGATGGCCCCAAGGTCTCCGTTGTTACTTCTCTCTACACAGTGTATGCGTCCTCTTAACTCTATACAGATTACGGCAACTGATGTGAATTGTTCCCAGTGGTTCCATTGTCTGCACTCCCGTCAGCGCCATCATTTCCGACAGGCTTGGTCGTCGCAAGTGTATGTTTATTGGAGGGTGGGTCATTATCATCGGGTCTATCGTTATTACTACTGCAATGACACTGCCGCAATTCGTTGTCGGTCGATTTATCCTCGGTCTCGGCATTCAAATCATGGTCGTCTCCGCTCCTGCCTATGCCGTTGAAATTTCACCGCCTCACTGGCGTGGTCGTGCCGTCGGTGAGTATTCTGATCTTGCTGGAAAGTAGAAATTATACATTATACCAGTTCTAATGCTAGAACAGGCTTCTACAACTGTGGTTGGTTCGGTGGCTCCATCCCTGCCGCCGCTCTCACATACGGTACCAACTTCATCGACAACAACTACTCATGGCGCATTCCCTTTATCTGCCAATGCTTCGCCTGCATTGTCGTCATTATATCTGTTTGGTTCATCCCCGAGTCACCTCGTTGGCTCATCGCCAACGGCCGGAACGAAGAGGCAGAAGCATTCCTGGTCAAGTATCACGGCAATGGTGACCCTAACGCTCGATTGGTCCGTCTTGAGATTGAGGAAATGAAGGAGGGTATTCGGGTTGATGGTATTGACAAGATATGGTGGGATTGTAAGTTTTGCACCTCTCAATGCAATCAAGAATATCTGCCGCAATAGCAACTGACCAAGCTTCCCAACTCGCTAGACCGACCATTCATCCTGACGAAAAGTGGACGCTGGCGTTTCGCCCAGGTCATCATGATTTCCGTCTTTGGACAGTGGTCTGGAAATGGTCTTGGTTACTTCAACGCCACTATTTTCAAGGCTATTGGATACGAAGCCAGCGATACCCAGTTGTTGCTTAACCTCGTCAACTCTATTATCTCAGCCGTGGGTGCATTGACCGCCGTATTCTTCACCGACAAGATGCGTCGTCGCCCTGTTCTTATTTTTGGTACCTTTGGTGAGTCTCGTTTCCTCCCGTCCCGGTTTTATCATGACCAGCCTGGCTAACCAATACATAGCATGCGCTGTCGCCCTGGGTATCAACGCCGGTATCCTCCAGGAAGTCGCCAATACTGGTACCATTGGCAAGAACAAGGGCAAGGCGGCTCTTGCCTTCTATTACCTCTTTAACGTGATCTTCTCATTCACCTACACTCCCCTCCAGGGTGTCATCCCGGCTGAAGCTCTGGAGACAACCACTCGCTCCAAGGGTCTGGCCCTGTCAGGCTTCATGGTCAGCAGCATTAGTTTCATCAGTCAGTTTGCTACGCCCATTGGTCTTGCCAACATTTCTACCAACTACTTCTGGATATTCGTCGGCTGGGACGTTGTCGAGTCCGTTTGCTGGTATTTCTTCTGGTACGTATACTCTGATTCCGTTCTCTACCCTCTAGCATGTCAGAGCCCTTCCGTGCTAACTCCTACTACTACAGTGTCGAATCTCAAGGCCGAACCCTCGAACAGTTGGAGTGGGTTTACCAGCAGGACAACCCCGTCAAGGCGTCCTTGAATGTGGACAAAATTGTTATTCAAGAGGATGGTACCGTTACCGAGAAGATTGAACCTGATGCTTAAATGGAACTTCGTTCATCCAAGTCTATTGGTACATCGTACGTGTGCGTTGGATATGGTGCGGTGGAAATGGAGCAGTTCCACGAGGTTGGCTCGGTTGTATAAATATCCACTCTCGGCCTTGTGCAGGGAGGGGGATTTGGAATGTTGTTTAATATGGAATGCTTTTTTTTGGGCGATATAATAAGCTACGAATGGATACTTTCCAACGTTCAACTTGTGCAATAATTCTGGTGAAGTGCCTGTCTATTTAAGGTCCTATCCTCATTAAAACTCCAAAATATCAGAACGTGCCGATGGATGCATGGGGATTAGTCTTAAATTTTCCAGGGTTGGAACCTTGAGGCACTCAATTGTTCATGTTATAAAATAACCCATTGCTCCGAAGATGTATCTCTTCGGGTAGTCATTTACAGCAAATATGCTGGCGCCAGGATATTCCAAGGTTTTTCCGTAATCCATTTAAGCGTGGAACCATTCCCTATTAGGAAGTTGCGGCTCGTGGAGCTTGGTGGCTTCCAAGGTTTGTTCCCGCTCTGCCAACCTTGGAAGCTTTTAGAGATCATTCCAGGGTTGGAATACATCCTGAAGTCGCAGAGGCTGGTGATTAAGCTAGTCTCCCGGTTGAGGAAGTTCTAGTATGTGCTATATGAAGCTTGTCACCAGTTTAGGCAGTTATAGCATGTTACTGCCTAGCGTCAATACTTAGATAAATGATACTTAAATAGAATGGTTCGGACTAAAATCTTGCACACGCTGCTCTTGCTAAACATACATCAATAAGTCGTACAAAAGGGAGATCCGATCTTCATGTAAGCAACTAATTCTTCATGACAAACTCAGCGCACCGCTCCCCAATCATATAAATGGACGCCGAGATCGAAGCACCCCCACACCGGGGAAGTACACTTGCATCTGCAATTCGCAAATTGCGCACCCCGTGTACCTTCAGGGTCTGATCTACTACACCCTCCTCCTTTGTAAGACTCATTCGGCACGTGCCAGCAGGATCATAGCTCCCTGTCACCAGCCTCTTTATATACTCATCAATTTCCGTATCAGTCACAGTGCGCCAAGCGTCCTTCTGCGGTGGCAACGCCTTCGTAAGCTTTCTCTTGTCACTCTTGCTCTTGCTCTTGTCCATAAGTCCATCTAAATACTCCAGACCCATCCCGGGAGCCATCGTTAACGGTGCCGGGTATGGGTATCCGACCTCCGGTCCGGCAAACTCGTCTGCCAACCGCATAGCGAACCGCACTGCCTTACGCAGGCGGGCGTTGTCGCGACCGTCGACCAGCAATGGGAGTGTAATTCTCAGTGGTGCTTTGCCGTCAGAGCTAGACGTGAGCTCAACGCTGCCGGTGGTGTGAGGCTGCACAAGAGCCGCGTACCATGTCATGCAAGGCACTCCGGGAACACCGTGCTCGATGAGCGTGCTTAGTGGGGCAATCAAGATTTCAAGATCTGTGACTTCCTCCTCGCTGCCTTCAGGAGGGGTCACTGTCATTGTCGCCTCGTCGAGCGTATCCGAGTGCAAAAATGCGGCGCCCCATTGACCGTTAGAGGCAAGCACTCCAGTCCCAGAGAAAAGCCACAGCAAAAAGTGCCATAGGATAGCCACCGTCTGAATAATATGCAGTGTGTGCTTGAGTGGAAGCTCTGTCATGACTGGTACAAGGATGTGAGTGGTTAGATTTGCACCCACTGCGGGGAGATCATGCACCACTGGAATCTTATGAGCGGACAAATGGTCCTTAGGGCCGACACCGCTGCTCGCTGTTAGCATCACGAGATGAGGATATCTGGAAAATGTGACCAACCTTTGCATAAGCAGCTGCGGCGTGCCAAATACGCCGCTACAGACAATCACCTCGTGTTGAGCCTTGACCAAAATGTCGCTCCCTCCACAATTGATCCATACGCCAGTAACCCTCGTTCCGTCATCCGCAAACTTGAGCTTCGTCGCTGTCACACCTGTACACACCGTCAGGCGTCCCTTCCTTTCATTCACAACCGAGGAATTCAGCCACGCCGTCAACGCAGACACCCTGTTCCCATCCGCATCAACCGCGACCTCGCTGCGGGTATATCTCTGAGTGCCTCGCTTTCCCTCTCCGTCTTCCAGTCCTACTCTTTCCATCGCCGTATCTACATACGGCATGAGCCCTAGATCGCCCGCCCCTTTACGTTGAATCGCCTTTTCAACCCGCGCAAATGCCGGCGCTACCTTCTCCCAGCTCCATTCATCCAACCCAAGCTCACGTGCCCAGCCGTCGAATTCGGGACGGCCGCCGGGACTCCATACCATGGAGTGAGCGCGACTTGTACCACCTAGCATTTCGCCAGCTAAAAGCTGCACATGTCGCCCGCGCAAATGCGCGTTGGGTTCTGCGTGGTAGCGGACGACCCCGCTCTGCAGGATGCCAAGTAGCGGGATCCGTGAGAGAACCCCGGCGTTGACGCGACCCTTGTCCAACACTAGAACTGAGACATTTGGGGATGCAGAAAGGCGGTGCGCAATAAGGCATCCAGCCGTACCACCTAAGCAAAGGTTTGGGTTAGTCGAGTTGATGACTCTTGGTCAGGGGGAAGTGAGACGCACCACCGACAACGATGTAGTCGAACGTCTTTCCGGCTACATCGTCCGCTGTCTTCTCTGGATATGTTGGAAAGGGCCACATTATGCCTTGGATTCACCGAGCAAAGCTTTGGATTTTGTTTTGGCGATGAGGTGAGGTTGGCTTGAGGGCGGTGATGCCAATCTTGTATCCCCCGATTGGATTACTGCCCCTATCCATCGTCATCGCAGGTCGGAATCTACACGGTCTTATTATATCTTGGATCCATTTGTGGTACTTTAGATTTTGCATAGAATTTTATACATTGACCTGTGTCGAAGTTTTCGAATCCCCCGTCTCGTGTACTCCATCGACCTCAATATTATTCGGCTCCAAAATATCGTCCGCGCTAGAACTTTCCGGAATACGTATCATCGACTTCGGTGCGAACCTCCGGGTTCTAGGTGCGGACATAGAGTTTCCAGCATATGAGGAACTCAACTCGTATGCGCTCCGTCCAGTTCCAGTCCCTCCTCGAACCGATCCTATCAGGGATCTGATGCAAGGTATTGATGCCGTTATGATGACTACGTAGGCTTCGATGTATAGCCAGCGATCGTAGTCGACAGTTGCGACAGTTGGATCATCTTGTGCGTATGCGAGGACTCGGGTTTGCACTGCTTTCATAACGGATGCTGCCATTGCACTGGATCGAAGAGACAACTCTGTTAGCTGGATATCTCTTGAAATAGAGTCAATATCGGTGACTCACAAAATGCCCAATCCTAGGAGTGTGACCAAGCCCAACTTGACTCTTAATTTCAGATTCAGGCTCCAGAATACGTATGTTGAGAAGATTGCCAGGTAAAGGTCTGTGGCTGAATTAAACGCTGTTGAAGTTGATTAGTCTCAATCATTTATACAGGGCAATGAATGGAAGCTCGTACAGCCCTGATAGTATCCGTAGTATGCTTGGATGCGGACATCCCAGCATTTATCATCCCCATGCTGCGTCCAGATAGCAGAACCATGTCCTGGACACTGGACAAATAGAATGATGATCAATATCACGTTGGTCAAGATCTGTAGCCCAATTATGATCCACAGTATCACCCTATGTGATCTTCTGGTGCCCAATAGCTCAATGACAAAGAGAATGAAGGAAATACGACCCAAAGTACCGCCAGCAATGCCGAATGTCTGCGTTAAATAGTCGAGCATGATGACTTTGGGAACGACCGTTTTTGAGTCAAGGTCCCAAACGTGGCGACCAAACCCATGTTTAACGCACACAGTAAGCAGAGCCGATCCGATTATAGTAAGACACTAAGTGCCAGGCAACAGGTCAGTTTTGATCTTCGAACGATTACATACAGCCACGACAGACTAACCAAAGCCGAAACCATAAGAATGTCATCCCAGCCAAACTTCCGGATTCTTATTTTCGCTATCACCCTCAAGGTGACGGTAAGAATGGCAATCCCAGTCAGCGCCCAAATGTCTCTCAGGAGCCTTGGACCCCGGTCAAAAAGGGCGGCTCGGGGTGAGAGAGCCATATCAGTCGGTCAGTAGCGTGGAATTTCCCAACACAAGGGACAGGAAGGATGCGAGAGACATAGTCACGCGACAAATTAGACGTTGATAGATTGAGTTCTAAATATTCCCGAGATCAACCCGCTATATTTAGCCATTTATCATATCTACGTTTCAAAGAAAAAATCTCATCGAAGATCTTCACGGGGTCCACCGGCCCCGGGAGCATTGCGAACTGAGTTTAATCAACTCCAGGGTCTGTACGGAGTACTCCCCGGTTATGTTATCACCAGGTAGTCTTGGAAAGTATAGAAGACTGTCGGAGGTCACCGCTAGAATTGCAGGGATATAGATATAAGGATAAGATAATGGGCTTGACCTATCAAATCTCACGAAATACCCAAAGCTCAGAACATAGGAACAAGCCCTACAGGGCATAGGCGTTATTCGATAACATAGGAACGGTGTTAATTGATCTGCGCGAAGGATCCGATCAGCGGAATATCTTCGGCGGGAAGGTCGGCGGAATCCCTTGGGCGGAATATCGTCGGATATCTTGAAATCTCCGCCAAGCCTCTGATATCCAATAAACCATGTGGGATATAGATTAAAAGTGCATTTGCCAATACCCCGTAGGCAGCAATTTGGTTATCCGTACTCCGTACATAGGCAGACGTGGTTTTGTTGATATCACCCCCTTTCATGTTAGTCCTAACGCAAGAGACAGAACAACAAGTTATAACTATGCCATCGGTTCGGGGAGTAAACCGTGGCCTCAGTATCCAGCTATGGGGAATAGAAGCAAATTCCATTAGTAGATAAACCAAGTAATTTGTGGTCCAAGGCAAGCCGGGGTTTGTGTGAGTTCACAGGTTTAGGTCTCGATAGTATAGACTTGAAAACCTGCACGATTTGACAAAATGTTAGACAAATATTATCAAGTACCAGCAAATTTTAAACACGGTATTAATAGGACGAAGACAAAACATGCCCAAGGGCACGCCTTGGAAACTGTTGTCAAACTAGATAATCTTGATGCATGGATGCCTTAGGTGTTAATATTTCCCAGGCTGCAACGGGGTATCATAGCCGCGTCTATGATTCCCTAATTAGGACATGAGGATGATCACGATATCCCCAGACCCTTTTCGGTGACATTTTGCCATCCAGCACTAAGTTCAATTATTATAAACAAAGTGGAACTTTAGGTAAATGATGCCTATAAAACCCCATTAAAACGGCAGATCCCCCAGAAAATGCACGAAGCTAAACCACTGCCTCACAATCAACTTCACCTCAACTCAACATGGTCCAAATCAAGATCTCACTGCTTCTCACATCTTTGGGCCTCATGAGCGCCGGTACCGGTTGCTCCGCCGCAACTGTCACGAACAGCCTGCTACTAGCCGAGGTTGCCCAGCAGCTATCCCTACCAGCATCGACATGGTCAGCCAGCGGCACCCACACGGCAAAGGGATACACCAGCGAATCGGCGAAGACAGCTTCCATTGAGGGTTTGAAGCAGGACTGTGACAATATCAACCTCAACAAGAAGTTGGCCGTCGACTTCCGCAGCGATGTTTTTGGTCCTGGTGTTACGGGTTTCTTCTACAAGTGTGAGAAGGTCAGCGAGGATACCAACAACTACTGGTTCACTATCAGTGCTTCCGATGAGACTCAAGTCGACAAGCTTTGTGATCCGAATACTACCTATCCCATTGTCTATGATCAGCAGCATGATACTTGGTTCATTGATGAGCCTTTCGGTTGCACTCGACGAACCAATCCGGCGGACTTCTTTTAGGTATACCCAAAATGACATGCCCCGGTAAGTAATATTCATGAGTAAGGACATCGGCCAAAATAGACTAACTATTTTCATCAGAAAACTGCTTGGTCACTTGGGTTGTGAGTCGTTTGAGGACTGGAAAATGAGATATGGATCAAGTCCGTAATTATACTCTCGCTGCTTTTGTTCCTAATAATACACTTGCCCGCCCCATATCAACTGTATAACCCCAATTCGGGCACCTATTTCTCTCCAATTGTTGATATTTAAAACTCGCACTCCTCAATGCCGAACCTGTCGCGATGTTGCTTTTTGTATTCCAAAATCCATCGCCAGAGCCGTCGCTCAGTTATGAATATCTGCCCTGTATCTCGGAGGCCAGCACATTCGAACGGGTCATAGTTGGATCCCCAGTCTGAAATCATTGTTAAATGACGAGCCAAAGAAAGCTCGAAAGTCAAGGGTCTGGTGAAAAGATCGGTCACTGATTGTTGAATCGGGGGTTCCGACAAGTCCTCTTGACTGATCTTTTTGTAAAGGGTTCGATAACATGGCAAAGCTCTTTGTGAAAAGAAATATGTCTCGAGCTTCTGGTGCGATGGGTAGACTGATTCCCACATGGTACGAAAAAGTGAAACGTCGTCAGTAGAATCGAATGCTAGGAACCTTGCGAGACACCAAGCAAATTGGCTATTCCTAACGCACTCAACGGCTTTGGGGACAGACAAGCCCATTGCTGGACTGTGCAGATCAGGTCCTGCTGCATCTTTGAAGCCATCTTTGAAACCGACGTAGAATCTATCATCTAGCCTGTGTCGCGATTGAGGAAACCCGGGAGGTGACAGAAGCAAGGGAAGGGGCACAGTAGTGGTGAATGCCCAATCGATGATGCACGTAATAGTGTATTGATCGTCGACAAATATGTTGCTCATCGTGAGGTCCGGGTGGCAGAGTGCAAAATTGACCGGATATGTGATTCCGGACCAGTTGGCCGAATATTGAGAGATCAAATGATTGAGCGCCTGAGCAGCAATAACATAGTCAACTCTATTTGCGGCGCTGTCGACTTTTTGCCCAACAGTGACGAAGTCATTCCGAAGATCGCAGGCATCCCGCCACATATCCCTGCTGGGGTAGTCATTCCTACATGGCACTGGTGCAGCGAAGCAATGGTGTGCCAATGGTAGCGTTTCGGCGTGCTTGATCAAAACCGCTATGAGACTGAGGTAGAATTCACTCTCGCGGATAAAAGGTCCACGAGGGATTCCTTTCAAGGACTGTCTTTTATGTCGTATGTGGCCTTTTGATAGGCATTCTCCAATAACGAAATATCCATTTTCTTCAAATAGAGACCCGATTTGGGCAAACCGGACTTGGGCAAGTTTCCAAGTAATGTGGCCAAGTTGGGACATCACTTTCTTGACTTCAAGTGAATCCAGGTGATCATGGAGATCGTTCCCCTCCCACATTGCTTCCAACGACTTGCCCTCCGCCTTGCTCATCAAAATGTATGGGATCCGGAGAGGGTTGTTTGGATAAGCACTTCCGAAGATCAGCTCCACGGTACGGGACTTATCTTGCAGTTCGCTTACCAATAGGAATAAACATCGGGAACAGGTACGTCGGTGTAGGTTTTGAGATATTTGAGCGTAGCAGTTTCGCTTAAAAGAAGTTTGACGACACTCTCGTCAGATACGCTGGGATGATTCTTCACTGGCGAGCGAAGAACCCATTCAAGGCCATCTTCAAATAAAACGAAAACTGCCCAGTTGTAGCCGCCTCGTTTCGGACGCTGATTCAAATCGCATGTGCACGTGAGACCCCGTCGCATCTTGCTCGCGAGGTGACAGAGAGCCCCCACGTCGAACTCATTATACTGAAAGAGAGGGAATGCTTCTTTTCCCACATTGTGAGCCATGATGCTTGAGGCGGGGAGTCGCTCTGCTAAAGACAACTCGGTAAACCGCTAAATAGGGACAGGGCTTTCATGATGAGGCAGGGAGTCGTGGTAGTAATACTCCAAAATGCGAAGGTCGATGTTAATTGCAGAAAAGAAAGCACCGAGGGAGTCGTTGCCTCAGAAAGGACATCAGATCTGTACACGTGACCAGTACCAGTTTAAATCATACGGGATATTAAAGTCGAATTATGCGTCATACTATATGTTTGTTTGAGGTTCATATAGTGGGAATCTAGACTTTTGGCTAAGGATTAAGAGTGGACATCGTTAACCCTATATTTCTCAAATAGGCAATGAAATCATTCATTCGATTGTACAGAAAATCGACGCATATCTACCCAGATATGTAGACCCCATGCTCAAATATATTTGCATTTACACGCCAGAGATATCCTCGTAGCGAGCATCGACGCTATCCACACCCCTGTATTCAAAGTACCGATTCCACTCCGGGTCCTCGATGAGTGCCTGCTTCAGGCTCTTCTCATACGCAAGAGAGAACTCAGGCCCGTCATTCGATTCAGGAGACGGGTCGCGCGGTGGGTAAATGATAAAAACACCCTGGGTAACACAGTCCATCAGATGACGGTATGTAACTGGGGAGCCAAAGCCAAATTCCGCACTTGAAACGTTGGCGTCGCGATGATCGGTTTGGAGCACCGACATCGGCGGCAGTGAGTCAATTCGAGTGTTCAGTGCTGTTTTATCGCGTACCGTGGCCACCATTTCCAGTTCCAGGTCCAAAGCCTCCTGCGTGACACTGCTGGTCAACTGGCGGATATAAAAGGCTAACTTTGGCAGCGGCCACTCCGAGATGACTTCTGCTGCGCTCGGGGCAGAGGATGGTGCCGTAGACGACATTGCTACGGCAAGAACGTTTTGCTGAATACGCGGGGGGACTTTGGGGCTATGGAATCGACGCCGCATGTCAATGGCCTCTGCCCAGAATAGAGGCGCCGACAGATCAGGCTTGAATATTGGGGCCCGTAGTCGCGTAACCGTGCGCCAGATAAATGCAGAAAAGGCGTCATAGGTAGAGATCCATGTGTCATCTGCCGGGGAAGCGAGCTTCTTGAGCTCTGCTGCTTTGTTCTTGGGTAAATGGAAGAGCAAGCTCTGGGCTGGGATATGATCCGGGTGGATCTCAGGCGGTGGCGGGCCATCAACTTTCAATTCCTCGCGTACTTCAGGCTTGGTCAGACGAGAGAGATCCAGGCAGCGAGCGTCCCACGAGGGGAACTCAGTCTGATGGACAATTGCATCACAGTTCTCGGCTAACTGGTGGGTGAGCCCAGTCCATCCCATAACGTCATTGGAGAAGTGGTGATGGTGCATGATAAAGACCAATCCACCCCGGATGAAGTTGGCTTTATAGGACGCCACGGCTGGACTATTATCTGGATGTGCTTCTGGCTTCTCCCCGTATGTCATAGGAGGCACACTCCAGCGCTGAAGATCACCCAGGATGGAGGTACGGAAATTGCCCTCTTCTATCTCATCAAATGATGGATAGTGCTTGCAGATATCCGGAGAGTCCAGCCATTGAACGCAAAATTTGACGGCGCTGTTCTTTTTCTTGACAAAAGAATGTCCACCGGTAGGGTCCTTTTCAATTGTCCCACAAAGATGGCGTACTTGGCTTAGAGTTCGTTCAAGGCCAGCCTTCAGGACATCCACGGCTCGATTTTTGTCGGCATCTTCCAGTCGAAAGAATAGAGCGTAGTTATTGTAGGTACATGCTGTCAAATAGTCCAATGTAGACACTTTAAAGCGTTCTTCATCGGGATCGTTCTCCCACCCTAAAGGATGTACTCGAAGGACTTCCTGGTGAGCCATACTTTTTGACCGACGTAGGTAAACATTTGGGAGAAGACATCACTCGGGCCGTCCCCGGACTTTAAACTGTCACTATATTGTATGAAATGTGGAGTCAATTAATTTAGGCCGCTTTAAGCCGCTGTGACAGATAGATGGGGCCACAATGCCTCTGCCTCCATTAGGAAATTGGATTGTCCAACTAAAAGACACAGATGGCAAGTGATTACGGATGATGGCCCCAGTACCGGAGATTATGACATTACGGAGTACTCCCGAGGTCCGTAGAGCATTGACAATCCCTTGTTCTCCACTGATAGTCGCCGACATACTCAATGGGGAAATATTTCTCGCTAGAACATGTGATAATTTGGATGTCCACTGTGGCCCTAGCCTACATAATGCTAGCTGTTTACGTAGTCCATAAGACATTAAGCGAGTTTGAAGGGAAAACGTTTGGGATTCAATCTTTATGTCAAGATAAAATAAACAGAAAAGGAAAAGGAAAAGAATGTAGAAGTACATTGCCAAAAAGAGCAACAAATCAATATGTGGCAGGATATCTGCTCAATCAAAGAGCGTAAATAAGGAAAACATTCATTCTTGGCCAGTTCGGCCTTCAACCACATCGAGACCCCACTCAGCCTTGAGATCTGGAGTAAGTATACCCGATTTCTTGAGAATGGTCTCAGCAAGGGTCGGGACAGATTCACTGGTCAAGATCTCCAGGATCTGCAAATTGGCTTCCAACTCGCGGGTAATCCAGTTTCTGATCTCAATGGCGACCAGTGAATCCAGACCATAAACAGTGATAGGTGCAGCAGGATCAAGGTCTTCCATCGGACGCATAAGGATACTAGAGATCTTGTTGAGCACGGCAGCCCCAACGATGGCCTCGGCCCCTTCGCGGGACTTCGATTGCCGGATAGCAAGTCCCGGCGAAATCTCGGTACCGTTCTTCGCAGACTGGGCCAATTCACCCGCGCCAGCGAGGGTGGAGAGACGCAACAGGTGCGACAGTTTGGTATCATTTACCCAGAACGGCTGTTCACTAGCCGGTGTGGATTTGACAGCCTCAAACCCAGCCACGCAATGACCCTCACATGAAAGGTCGAACTCATCGCGGATCGCTGCAGTAATAAGACCACGGATATCTGTTGCGTCGACGGACTCCGTGCCTAGTTGTTTGGAGATTGCCTCCCGCTTCTGGTCGTCGGAGAGGTATCCGACTCCGCGCACAATGGGGAGATCGATTGTCGAACAGCGCATCTTGGCTGTCTCGGGGTACTGTGCGAGCGCTGCCATGAAGGTTCCACTGGCTGCGTAGGGGGATTGACCCATATTACCAACAAAACTGGCGGCGGAGGAGAGGTTGACAAAGAAATCCACGCTGCCCTTAGTTGTTGTCAATGCCCGTTGAACGTTCCAGATTCCGTGGACTCTGGGCATCATCACGGTCTGGTAGTCCGCGAAACTAAGCTTTTCAAAGAGCGTGTCCTAATAGAGGGGTTAGTGGAGATGTCTTTAGTCACTTTGTGTTAAGAGACTTACCCGGAGAACCATAGCGCCGAATACAACACCACGAGCGGGAGGCATGCGAGTGAGGAGCGGAACAAGTTTTTTCTCCACGCTGTGCTGATCCGCCACATCGCAGCAACAGACCTCCACATTGACACCTTGTCGAGTAAGATCTTCGATAGTCTGCCCAGCTGTTTCAGTCTTAACACCACTTCGAGAAACCAGGATAAGGTTCTTGGCTCCCTTCTCTGGCAACCAACTGGCAATGTCGAGACCAATGCCGCCGGTTCCACCGACGATGACATATGAAGCGTCTGCGCGGAGAAGATTTTCGTCTCTTCTAGCGGGGTGGACCTGTGTGGTGGGTAAGCGATCATTCGCTCTGAACACGAGCGTCATATATTTGAGCAGACATACCTTAACCATGGAGTCATCCGTGACCTGGACGACCATTTTGCCGATTACTTGTCCACCCTGCAACGCCCGGAATCCAATTTCAACATCTGAGATGGGAAGGGTGGTGACAGACCACCTTGACTGGGCATTGGTGTCGACGAACAGCTTGAACGCATCACGCAGAAGCCGTTTCGTCAATTGCGGACGCTTCTCTCTGACCATTCCCAAGTCGACAGATGCAAAAGAGATGTTCTTGTTAAAGTGAGCCATCTCCAATCGAGAGTTTGTCGTAATATCTCGCTTGCCCAGTTCAATGAAGCGACCAAACGGCGCAACACACTCGAATGTTGCTTGCAAAGCATCGCCGCTAAGCGAGTTAAGCGCAACATCCACACCCTGGCCACCAGTGGCATGCTGGATACCTTCAGCAAATGACATGTCACGACTAAAGAAGATATTCTCTTCCTTGAGCTGGTAAGTTTCCATGAGGAAGTTTTTCTTCTCGGGGCTGCCGACGGTTGCGAAAATATTAGCTCCAACACTCTGAGCAATGATAATTGCGGCCTGGCCAACCCCTCCTGCAGCGGCGTGGATCAGGACGCTCTCGTCTTTAGTCAGTCGTCCCAGGTCAATGAGAGAGTAGTAGGCAGTACAGAAAACAGCTGGAATCGAAGCTGCGATCTCGAATGGCATATCGTCGGGAATAACCCAGGATCCAGAGGCCGGGCAGCGAGTGAAAGTTGACAGTGAGCCTGGTGACATTGCACAAACGCGATCTCCAATCTTGAAGTCAGACACCGCAACCCCCACTTGAGTCACGACTCCACTACATTCCTGTCCTAGTCTATCGCCTTGAAGTTGGCCCATGGCCATCAAGACATCTCTGAAGTTGAGACCGGTACTGTAGACCTGGATCTCAATGTGGTCTTCCGGCAGGGTTCCATTGCGAGAAACATCGTCTGTGAAGTAAAGCTCATCGAGACCCCTACCATCTCCGGCAGCAAGTCGCAAGGCCCGAGCTTGTTTGAAAGGCTGCAGCTGGGGGGGCGCATCTGGTGTCTCTTGCTGGACACTGAGGTTCAATGCGTTGTTATCGACCAAGCGAGGCACACAAACATTGCCATTTCGGACAACAAATTCCCAGTCGTTCTCGGCCAGCTGCGATTTCTGACAGAAGACTCCGTTGAATACCTTGAGCATGTGGTTCACGGCCTCAGCATCTGGCATGTTCTCCCGCTCTCCCAGGTCAAGCGTTGCAAATTGCAGGCCAGTCTCAGATCTCACAGTGCGAGCCAGTCCGATGGCCATGTTCGCGCCTAGGGATTCCAGGTCAGTTTTGCTGTGACGGACAACCCACAGTAGACCGCGAGCCCGGCTCAAAAGACGCTGCAGTGTCTGGAATTTTTCTTGAGTGAGGTGCGACAGGATCGACCGATCCATTCCCCCAAGGAAAATACACCATTTCCCGGTGACATCAACCTCATCGGAGTCTGTAGCAGTAATGGGCTCAACACCAGTTATCTTCCTGAGGCCAGATTCAAGGCTAAGGGATGATACGCTGCCGATTGAGTCACGACCGAGAACCACAACATCGCCGGCGTTTACGGGACCGGTTATTGGGGTATTGGCGGTGGATGTCATGAGACAACCAGATTGGAACGATGCTCCAGGGTACTCCTCGACACACAGATCGACCCCAGAGAAGTCATTCTCCTTCATCACATTGCTCCATCCTTCGACGGTGAGGAGGGGTCCGTCCTTGCGGAATTTGTCATTGGCCAGCCACCACCCAGGGAGGAGTGCAAATGGGAAGTGACGTGCCTTGGGCACGGTTTCCTCAATGAGTATGACCTTTCCACCAGGCTTCAAAAGGCCTCGGATGTTTGCCATTGTCTGGCTGATGTCGGAAGTAGCATGCAGCACGTTGCAAGCAACCACGACGTCATATGTGCCATTAGTGAAGCCTTGGGCAGTGGGATCAGCCGAGACATCTAGTGTCTGGTATGTCATGAGATGTCCCCAGCTCTCGAACTTTATCTTGGCTTTTTCAAAGAAGGCGGGAGAGATGTCGGTGTAGGTGTAGTGGCCGAATCGAGGCGTAGATCCTCCTTCGCCTCCGCCCAGACTCTGCAAAATAGGCAAGGTGGCACCACCTGTTCCAGCACCGATCTCAATAATGCTTAGTGTGGGGTTTTGATGTGCCATCTTGTCAACGCAGACAGAGGCATTGGCATAAGCCTCACGAAGAGCGTCAAGGTCACTGTAGTATCTTCCGATTCCGTCATCCTCCAAAAGTACAGTCAAGGCGTCTACCTCGCCCCTGAGAATTTGAGAAAGTAACTCGCCCACCCTAAATGCCAACTCACCTGCTCCATTGACAGTCCTGTTCTGTTCGACGACGTCAAGGGGCAAAGGATCTTTGAAGCCCGCCTTTTGGCAAGTGTTCTGAGCCCAACGATAGAATTTCTGATGATGTGGCTCGAAGGTCGATAATTCATCTTCGGTCACAGAGTTGACCATCTGTGCGAGGTAGTGCTCTGCCACAGATTCGAGTCGGCGCATGCGCTCAATTCCTTGAGCCATATCACTCTCGGGGCGAGGGAGCAACCGATAATCTTCGGCGGAGAGGAAATCGAAGCACGGCTCATATTGCATCTTGTAGCAAATCTGATCAGGCGCAGTGTCCTTTGAGCCTTTGATATCGTTCGATACCGGCACCAAAGTGATACCATTGATGTCAATCAACGGATTCGCTGGGTTGCTGGAAGCGGTAGCGAATATGCGGTTGGTCTCAGGATTGCTTGCAGATTCATCTCCTGACGCGCTGCCATAGAGTTGCAGTACAGCACCAGCACTTATTTCTTGGCACAATGAAATGGAAACCTGCTTAACATGCGACGGCACCTGGGTGATTTGCTGCCCAGGCTCGCCATATCCCTCAAGGACCCACATAACTTGACTACATAGATCAAGTGTGACGGGGTGCATAATACAGGGGGTCTCATGCGCATGGGGCATCGCTGCCTTCGTGTCTGGGATACGCAAGGTAGCCATTGCTAGATTATCCCTGCTCACGGAGATATCGGTGAGTCGTCGGAAAAGAGGACCGTAATGGACACCAACTTTGGCGATGTTCTCGTAGAGGAAAGTGCTGTCCACGGGCAATTTACATGAATTTCGCATGTTCAATGCTTGTTGAGTAAACCGTGCGGTCTTCTCAAGCTGCTGTCGAGACCCATCGACAGGATTGACGTCCTTGGCTTCTTGCACCATGATGAAACCATTGCAGTGTTGGTCCCATCCACGGTCCTCAGCCCATGAGAAAACCTTGAACTCGTGCCAACCGAGGACTGATTTGCTAGGGGCTTCCGATCTGGATGGTTTCAAGCTGAGCATTGTTTCCACGGATGAATGATCCGGGATAGTGAGGACACGGTTAATGAAGATATCGCGGATGTCGATCTTTCCGGGGGTAACATGGTGCAGCTGAGCGTGTTGTGACATAGCCTCCATGGCCATGGCCAAGAATCCGGTCATTGGATACACAGTGGTATCATATACTCTGTGTTCGCGAATCCAAGGGTGGTCATCTGCACGAATGATGTTCCTCCATCGAGGCTCAAAGTCGACATTTTCCATGCACAATGAGCCAAGGATATCACTCCGAGCAAATTGGCCACGGAAATGGTTATCACCCACCCGGGAGCTAAACCAGTATCTTTCCGAGTGGTTCCATGGATATTTAGGCAGATTTGTCAAAACGGCTGGCTTCCTTGTCGTTGTTTTCAAGTTGGGGAAGTTGATAGCCTGGAAGTTGAGGTTCATGCCTTGTGTGAACAGCGAGCCAGCGAGGTTTTGGGCAGCCTCGATGTCATCTACTTTGCGTTTCAAGGTGTGAAGGTATTGCACATTGGAGTTCGGAGCATATTTCTGTGCAATGTCTTGGACGGGTGTTTTCAAGGCAGGATGAGGGCCGATTTCGACCAATGTGGTGATTGGTGTATTTGCCTGCTCATCAGTGACAAGGCTCTTCAGGCCCTCCACAAACTCCACTCGAGAGACCAGATTATCGACCCAGTAGGAGGCATTCAAAGTACTTCCTGGGACCAATTTTCCATAAACGGTCGAATGGAATGGAACGACAGAGTCGCGAGGCGCAATCTTGCCGAGCAGGCATCGATACTCCTGCGACACAATCTTCATATGGTGAGAGTGGTAAGCAACATCGACCTGCAGTCTTCGGGTGAAGATCCCTTCTTTGTCCAAGGCAGTCTGCAGATCGGTGATGACCTCCGCATCTCCAGACAGAGTCACGCTCGACTCGCTGTTCACACAAGCAATAACCGCCCGATTCCCTCGCATGGCATCCAAGATTTGCTGAATGTCTGAGGCGCTGGCTCCAACTGCCAACATGCCCCCCTTGATCGACTTGTCATTTGCAACCAGGTTGGCTGCGACGCCACGAGAGTACGCGACGCGAACACATTCTTCGAGATTCAGAATGCCCGCCGCGTAAGCTGCTGCAATCTCTCCGCTAGAATGGCCCACCACTGCCTTGGGACGAATGCCCCAGGATGAGAGCAAATCAACTAACGCTAGCTGGACAGCGGTGCAAGCGGGCTGGCTCATGTATGCAGCAGAGATAGAGCTCGCGATAGGGTCAGTCAAAAGCAATTCATCTTTGTATAGGACGTTAGTGTCTGAGAATATCGCTGTCGGCAATGTCGAGATTAACTTGAAACATACCTATAATTGAGAACGTAGCACCGAGCAATTTCAAGCAAGCATCCACGTCTCGCATAGTCTGCTTGAACACCGGGTAGGTGCTCAGAAGTTCTTTGCCCATGCCATGCCATTGTGCACCTTGTCCAGTGAACACAAAGCCGACAGTAGGCTCTTTGGAAGAACGAACAGGCGCTGTGTTGTTAGCCAGCGAGGCTGTCAGCTCCTGGCTGAGGACCGCAGAGGATGCCAATCTCCATGGCAGCAATGTTCGTCGCTGTCCCAGCGTATAGGCGAGGTTATCCATAGCGCTATCGTTGAAAACAACTGGGAAAAGATCAAGATACGTTGCAACTGATTTTCCAAGGTGAATAGCAGCCTGTTTATCGTACGCAGACACAACGTACAACTTGCGCTTGAGAGGATCGTCGTTTTGGGCAAGGTCGCCTTGGTGTCGGGGACCACGCTGTAGAATGACATGGGCATTGGTCCCGCCAAAGCCGAAGTTGTTCACACTCGCGTATGGTTTGCCACGGGGCCACGGCATCAGCTTCTTGGGAACCTAGTTGAGTGTTTAGCTTGGTCTCGTTGATACTCCAAGACGGCTCTTGATCTCACCTTCATATTCCACTTCTCCATGGGTATCTCATCATTCGCCTTCTCGAAATCGCAGTTTGGGGGTACGAAGCCTCGCTCAAGTGCCAGGGCCGTTTTGATCACCGAAACAACACCACTTGTTCCTTCAAGATGACCAATGTTCGATTTCACAGACCCAACAAGCAACGGTTGACGCTTGGTGCGTCCTTCCCCAAAGACGGCATCCAATGCAGTAGCTTCGAGGGGATCACCAACTTTGGTTCCTGTGCCATGTGCCTCGACAAATGCTGTCAGGGATGGGTCGATCCGTGCCTCTTTATAAACTTGACGAATCAATGCTTCCTGTGCCTCGCCATTTGGCATTGCGATGCCTCTGGTCCGTCCATCCTGATTGAGACCGCTGTTGATAATTACAGATCGGATGACATCTCCAGCAGCCTCTGCATCCTCGAGAGATTTCAATATAATACATCCAGCACCTTCACCTCGGCCAAACCCAGTGCCGCGATAATCAAATGCATATGAGCGCCCAGTGTCAGAAAGTAGCCTTTGAGTAAATGACCAGTCAGCTTCGGTGTGTTACGGGACTGCCAGTTTATCACTTACCTGGAACGTGCCATCGAGATGAAAGCCTCGGGGGTTATATTCAGATGGCATCCTCCCACAATGGCCATTGAACATTCACCATTCCGAATACTCTGACAGGCCAGATGCAGAGCAGACAAGCTGGAAGAGCAAGCTGTGTCCACCGTAACACTAGGCCCATTCAAATCAAAATAATACGAAACCCGATTCGCCTGCAATGCTAAAGCTGTTCCGGTGGCAGAATACATGGGGATAGCGGTCACATCTTTTGTGTTGTTGATTTCGTAGTCGGGAAATGAGCCACCGGCGAAGACTCCCACCTTTTGGCCGGCGATCTCATGGCCTGGGATTCCAGCGTTCTCAAGCGCTTCATACACACATTCGAGAAAAATGCGCTGCTGCGGATCCATTGATCGTGCCTCTTGGAGTGTAATGTTGAAGAAGGGCGCATCGAACAGGCCAATGTCTTGTGTCAGGAAGTGGGCGCCTACTGGGTTGAAGGAGCCTGGTCGATCGGGGTCAGGGTGATAGAAGGAATCAGCGTTGAATCGGGTCTTCGGGATCGGTGACCAGGCACTTCGGCCTCGAGAGCAGAGATCCCAGAATTCATCGGCCGTCGAAACGTCTCCGGGGAGGCGGCAAGACATGCCGATGATCGCTGTTCGCTTGGGCACATCGCCGGTGGCATTATCAGGGATATCACTAGGCGTCTGCAGAGATCCATTTGCACTTTCGCTAACTGACGTTCCAGTCCCGGAGGGCTGTTGAAGGCGCATCTTTGAAAATGATTCAGTGTCTGGTTTGAAGATGTCGAAGTATGTACCTGGCAGTGTGATGACCACCAATGTCCAGCAAGTGTTCAAAGAAATATCGATTTGCAAGAAAGAAAAGTATAGAATAGTACAATCACGTAGTGTTCGAAACGGGCAATCGGTTCACCCAAGTACTTCCTGAAAGGCTAAAGAAATAAACAACAAGGGCGTCAAGATGGTTAGAGTACCAAACCGCCCTTGCATTACCATCCAAGCACACGCGTGCCGATCTCTGTCCAGCGGTTTCCCGATTGAAACAGGGGGATTTAACCTTGAATCTGGCAATGATGGGGGCGAGAGAGGGCATGTGCTTGTTTTCCTTGATGACGAATCCAGCAAATCGCAGGCGTATCAATGGGGTCCTCCATGCATGAAAGCATCCCCTCCGCTCGTTTGGCCATTAGTGGCTTCCAGGGCTGTAGATCAGGATCAGTAGATCTGATGTTGTCTCGCCATGTCTTTGCGATAACTTGGATAGTGTTTTTTCCCGATGCCCTTGCTAAGGCGAGGGTGCGTACTTTCGTACATTCCATACACAGGGGCAAAACCCAGGAACCCTGGCGAATTCCTGATGGCAGATTTCGTTAATTGATGCCTCCTCGCGTAGCAAGTATCTTTATAGCACCCTCCGAGAGGCATCCTATCTCGCGTTTTTCTCCGAAATATTCCCCAGCTGATTATCACAATGAAGTTTCTTTGCCTCCCAGGAGGCTACTGCAGCGCCAAGGTATGTCAAGCCTTTTGTCACGTGGAAATAAACCATTCAGGTGAAGCTGACTATACAACAGGTTCTCGAAGCACAGCTAGGTAAGCTGTGGTTGATGCGATAGACGTTGAAAGAGAACTAATGGCAGATCCCAGGCCCGTTCTGCGATGCCCTCGTGTCCAATGGAAATGCCAGCTTCCACTACACGCAGGGAACCGCTGAGGTGCAAATACCCCAAGAATTTGCCGGATTTTTCGGTCCGCCGCCGAACTATACCTTCATCGAGGTCAATGGACCGGTGATCCAGGCGAATATGCGCGACTTCCCGAGACGCGACACCCCAGAAGAGTCAATTAAAGCCGCCGTACAGGCGGCAGGTGATCCCACATTCTCGTGTATCGCTGAGGTCATGGACCGTCTGGTTGGCATTCTTGACAGTGGCGACGACATCGGTGGTGTGATTGGCTTCTCTGAGGGCGCCCTAATTGCTGCATCACTTATTCTTGAGGAGCGAAGACGGGAGAGTGAACTTGGTCGGATACCCCGACTTAAATGCGCGATTATGTTCGGCGGATGGCCACCGGTGCACCCGGTGACTGGCAAGGTTGTGATGGCGGACGACTATGATGAGGCACCGATCACTATTCCCACCTGTCATGTTGTCGGTGCGTCGGATCCGTTCCTTGACGGGTCAATGGCACTATACAACATGTGCGATCCAGATACCGCTGATCTGTTTGATCATGGAGCGGGTCATTTAATTCCAAGAAAACAACAGACTGCCAAGGAGATTGCTGTTGTTGTACGCGAGATGATCAACTCCGTGGCTTGATTTGTATAACATTTGGATCTATCTAGCAATACACCAGAAACAACTTATGTTGGGCTGGAATTTACACTGTATTTCTAAGACAGATGCTTGAATGATGCATTTTTCATGTTCAGTTCATAGATATAGATTATAGAGATCAACTCCATCGCTTTTGGGTCTACTCCAACAGCGGCCTTGTCTCCGCTTCTTCCTCCACTTCTGCTTGGCCCTCTGTCCGGTTCAATTGAGGAAATAGACCAACAAAGGACCCAACCCCCAAAATCCAGCCTCGCCACCTTGATGACCCCTGCTCTTCCTCGTCAGCCCGCTCATACTCCGCCTCCTTCCAACACCACCGCGTCCGGCGCACAAGCCACACCAATCCAACCACTACCACGCCCAATGCCAGTATCGCAAGCACAGCACCCATTACTGACACAACAGTCAAGGTGCTAGCATGGCACCCAAATGGCAGAGCTCTTAGCTCCCATCTCTCCTTGGCACCAAGGGGGCAAATGTTTTCTGAGCCGAAAGGTGCAAATATTGGAACCCTGGATGGGTTGGGAACACACGTCGAGGACTATAGCATAACAATCAATAGTCAGCTTCCTCCAGCACGGAACGGAAGATCAGAGCTTTGAAGGTGCTGATCAAGTCAAAGCAAAAGCAATAATGGGGCCCGTGGTATGTGTGGCCTTGAACCCCAAACCCCCTCTCTCTCCCCATTCTGGCTGGGGATGCAAGGGGGCAGTATGTGAAACACAGTGGGGAGGGTTGATCGGGAAGGGAGAGGGGAGAATCAAAGTTATAGGAAGGAGCTGGCTATAAAAAGGATTTGACCTACTATAGCACACCAACTGCAGGCAACATCACCAGTCAGGCAGCTTGAACACGACTGTCGACCCCAGCAAACATGGAAGAGCGGATCGCTGGGATCATTCAGAAGGGAATTTCCCTCGTCCATCGCTGTTTAAGTAGAACACCATGTAAGGTGCTCGTGATATTATTTCCTATCAATACGTCAGATTTCCTCCCTTGCGGAGAGAACGGTCGTACTTTGCCTCTGCAAGTTGCGGGGTTAATGTATAGGTGAAAAAGAAGAATTGCGAATCCCTTTTACTTTGTACCTTCATTTGTAGTCCAAACATGAGACATTATCAATTGGGTTCGAAATTCCCGCTACATTTTTGGGCTGCGGTACTTTTTACCAGCCAGTGACTGCCCTCGGGACATCTACACAACCTTGGAAGTATACAAGTCCCACACGAAGATCATCTGGGTCACTGTGGTAGTACAGATTGATATTATATAGGATGATCGCATGACACCGTGGCGTGAAAACGTGATAAATTTATCCTGGTAAAACTCGCTGAAACCGAACTTGGCCCAGTAAATACCAAAATCCACCGCTCGTCGACATATGCATAAAAGGAAAAAGAATATGTTTTTGATCAAGGAAAGACGGTAAATCCGGTTCAGACCACACGCTTGACCTGTATATCAACGATTAGTGTCTCATCTTCCGGTGTCTCACCAAAGGAACCCACGTACCTCGAAGAATCTCTTGAGCCACCACACCTGGAACACACCCTCGCCAATAACTACCATAAGCTGGAACATACTCCACCATTTCACACGGCCGTTGGTGCTCTCTGCAGTATTGCGGTGTACTCGCTCACGCACGACAATGTACGACTGCTCATCCTTCACCTGCGTCAAAGCCTCGCTAAGTCTCCGAACTAGATAGTACCAGATGATCAGTCACAATATTCTCATATTATTCCTCTCCAGTCGGCTGTTCTTCCCCACGCTTACCTTCGACCTCGAGGGGATCCTGCGTCATCTCGTGTTCGGGCACGTAGACAATTCCGTGGACATTGAAGGAGACCTCCTTGGAGTTCGAGGTCCAGCCCTCGTTACTGAAGCAGTAGTTGTATTTGCCGTCCGCCTGTGCGGTGAAGGAGTAGTCATCGGAAGCAACAGCTTGCTTGAAGTACTGGCGGTTTCTCAGGGGATCCTCGACCTGCCGCGACCGAGCGTTAGCGTTTGTATTCTCACTTTGAATCGTTCCTCAATCCTCCATGTAGAAGCTGGACTAGTCCTGGAAATCGTAGCACTCTCCGTTTTCTGGATCCGATATATGCCAGTGCCACCACCGGAGCAGAAGGGGACCTCCCGAGTACCCAAGACACCCAACACCCAACACCAAGACTGGGACGCGGACCGGGATAGTTCATACCCAGAAATCAACCTCAAGGTTTCCACTTCCTCCAAACTCGCGATCTCCGACCTGGAAAGTGACAGTCATGACATCGTCGCGGTGCAGTGACTCGTGGAAGCATTCTCGTGAGTGAGCCTTGAGCTGAATAGTGTGTGCGGTCGCGGCGGTGATCCACCCCAGCGCAGTGACCAGGATGGTGCTTGTTGAGAATCGCATGGTGAAAGTATTCGGCTGACTCCGATGAGTCTGGGGGAATTGACGAGTGAGTGGTGGTGATGTTCGTCGGTTGTCAACGCGCAAGGTGTCAATTGGGGGCGCTCGGACCACTTCCAGTAAACACCGCTCCGCCTTGAGATTCGGTCTTGGCTTGATGTATACAGTAGACTGAGATTGTAATAAGGATAATTGGGTCTTTTCGGTCTATCCATGATTGTGCTCATAATATCTTGAAGTCCTTGAGGTCTCTCATGGAATTTGCATTTATTTAAATGGTCATTTAAAATCTAGCGAGGTACCTGGGTATACCACAACATATATATCGTTTCACTGTGCATCAGCTACAAATAGACATGCCTTCAATGCATATACAAGCACAAAGGAGTTTAATACTTCAATGAGAATACATTGTAACATTAATGTAGCAAGAAGTCTGAATTTATTTGGAATCTGTAAACACTTGAACAGTAACAAGCTACAAGAAACGCAACGGGGAAGCGTGTGTATTAACAAGCTACATCCAACAACATCACAAAAAGGGGGTGTATGGGTAATATAGAACAATCAGAAAGTAAAGAATGACAGAGATTGACTATTAGTATGTATAGAAGGGTAGTAAATGATAGGACATGAAATAAAAGTAAAGAGGATATTCAATGTACAAGTTCTTCGGGAGATGTGAGGGGAAAAAGCAAGCGAAATAACGGCGTGGTATCAAATCCGAAAACGCAAACATTGATCAACGGCCATGAGGCCGGAAGATAGGTATGTATGTCGAAAGGGGGAATATGGATGTAACGAGAGGAGAGAAATCTGCGACACTGGCGCTAGCACTAACGCAGAGATAGCAGTTGACGATAAAAGCAAAGATATCACGGATCGATGATTCGTTCTGTAGACATTCTTCTGGCGAAAAGAAAGGGAAAAGCAAAGAAAGAGACACTGAGATGAGATGGAAAGTTCGAATCAATCTATGGGTAATGATCAAGGGCAGCGCAATCACTCTTCCTCGGTGGAGGGTTCGTCGGATGAGGAGACGTCAACGTCAACGTCAGCGTCGGCTTGAATATCACTTTCTTCGGCTTCAGCCTCATCGATCTGAGGCCCAAACGGACCCTCATCGTCCCTCTCCTTCGGCGAAGCCGAAACCATCCCATCAACAGTACTCTCGTTCTCATCCGCGAAGCTCCCATCCTCATAGTTCGCCGGCTCGGCGTCATGGTCGTAACTCGAGCGACGGAGAAGAGGCGGCGTCTGAGGCGGTTCCATGACAGGCGCCTGGCTGCGAACCGAACCACGTCTTGGGACCGACTTCGAGCCTCTCAAGGAGCGAGTTTGAGCAAACCGTGCGGCTGCACTAGTCTGCGAGCCAGTACCGTTCTCTCGGACGTGGGAACTCGGGGGTGTTAGCAGGCCTGATAGGAAGGCGCTTGCATTGCTG
>PKQL01000356.1:0-28946 GCA_002916455.1 Penicillium sp. CF05
GCTAATTGGATTTGTCTTGATAGTTCCGATGCCAACTGGGAGTTCTCCGTCGTTCACAATGGTATCATCACCAACTATAAGGAATTGAAGGCTCTGTTGGAGAGCAAGGGCTTCCGCTTCGAGACCGAGACCGATACCGAGTGCATCGCCAAGCTCGCCAAGTACCTCTACGACCAACACCCCGATATCGAATTCACCGTCCTCGCCAAGGCGGTCATCAAAGAGCTTGAGGGTGCCTTCGGTTTGCTCCTCAAGTCGGTCCACTACCCCCATGAGGTTATTGCAGCCCGTAAGGGTTCCCCTCTGGTTATCGGTGTGAAGACCTCCAAGAAGATGAAGGTGGATTTCGTGGATGTTGAATATTCCGAAGATGGTGTCCTTTCCGCGGAGCAGGCCTCCCAGAATGCGGCAGCCAAGAAGTCTGCCACCAGCCTCCTTGCCCCTCCCGACAAGTCGCTGTTGCACCGCTCCCAGTCTCGCGCATTCCTGTCCGACGATGGCATCCCCCAGCCCGTCGAGTTCTTCCTGTCATCTGACCCATCCGCCATTATCGAGCACACCAAGAAGGTGCTCTACCTGGAGGATGACGACATCGCCCACATCCACGAGGGACAGCTTAACATTCACCGTCTGACCAAGGACGATGGCACCTCCAACGTCCGTGCCATCCAGACTATTGAACTTGAGTTGCAGGAGATCATGAAGGGCAAGTTCGACCACTTCATGCAGAAGGAAATCTTCGAGCAGCCCGAGTCTATCGTCAACACCATGAGAGGTCGTCTGGATGTGGCCAACAAGAAGGTCACCCTCGGTGGTCTCCGCCAGTACATCTCGACTATCCGTCGCTGCCGCCGAATCATCTTCATTGCCTGTGGCACCAGCTACCACTCATGCATGGCTGTGCGTGGTATCTTCGAAGAACTCACTGAGATTCCTATTGCAGTCGAGCTCGCCTCCGACTTCCTTGACCGACAGGCCCCAGTGTTCCGTGATGACACCTGTGTCTTTGTCTCTCAGTCTGGAGAGACCGCTGATTCCCTGATGGCTCTTCGCTACTGTCTGGAACGTGGCGCCCTGACCGTTGGTTGTGTCAACGTTGTCGGATCCTCCATCTCTCTCCTCACCCACTGCGGTGTGCACATTAACGCTGGTCCCGAGATCGGTGTGGCCTCGACCAAGGCATACACCTCTCAGTTTGTGGCTATGGTCATGTTCGCTTTGTCGCTGAGTGAAGATCGTGCCTCTAAGCAGGAGAGACGTGAGGAGATCATGGAGGGTCTTGGACAGATCTCCGAACAGTTCAAGCAAATCTTGAAGCTCAACGACTCGATCAAGGATCTGTGTACCAAGTTTTTCAAGGACCAGAAGAGCTTGCTGCTGTTGGGCCGTGGTGCTCAATTCCCCACTGCCCTCGAGGGTGCCCTGAAGATCAAGGAAATCTCATACCTCCACTGCGAAGCCGTTATGTCGGGCGAATTGAAGCACGGTGTGTTGGCTCTTGTTGACGAGAACCTTCCCATTATTATGATTCTCACCCGTGACAACCTGTTCACCAAGTCTTTGAATGCCTACCAGCAAGTCATTGCTCGTGGTGGTCGCCCCATTGTCATCTGCAACCACGATGACCCCGAGTTCTCATCCGCCCTGACCGAGAAGATCAACGTGCCCAAGACCGTGGATTGTCTCCAGGGTCTGCTCAATGTGATCCCATTGCAGCTGATCTCTTACTGGCTTGCCGTTGCCGAGGGACTGAATGTCGATTTCCCTCGTAACCTGGCCAAGTCGGTCACTGTCGAGTAAATGTTTCTTTAGGGCAAGGTTAGATGATTCTTATGATCCAGTCATCTTTTTATCTTTAGGTGTTTTCAGCTTCGGGACAATGGAATCTCATGTTAATTTATTTTTTAAGAAAAATACCCTTTTATGATCCCATTGCCTACTAATATTGTTTACCGTAAGAGTGTCTGTCCAGTAGAAACCGCCCATTGGCGCTCAATTGCCGTGGGTGATGACATTCCGCCTGCCCCCACCAATTGCGGGACCGAGGGATTTCGCCCCTCGAGCTCTTCTGATTCATAAACACCTGTGTTGCGGTTCAATTCTTCCTATTCCCAAGTAAACAGAATTATCTTTCTTTTCTCAGACCAACCCCTCTTCACAAAATGACTACTATCAAAGGCCCCGGCGCTGCCCAGACCCACGATGGTAAAAGCAAACAACAGCCCTTGGAGAGACACCCCAGCTAATACCGATTTGACAACAGGCTCTGGACTCCGTGTCGCGATTGTGCACGCCAGATGGAACACAGTGATCATCGACCAACTGGTAGCAGGAGCAAAGAAGAACCTCCTAGCAGCCGGTGTGCTGGAGGAGAACATCACAGTCCAGACAGTTCCCGGCAGCTACGAGCTGCCTCTCGCAGTGCAACGGTGAGTGCGGGGATGATATCACACATGCCATACCACATACTATATACTACATACCGTATACATATGTACCGTATACATATGTACTGTATACTGTGTACTGCATCTATATCCATAGCTGTAACTAACGCTACCTCGCAGCCTCTACGCCGCCTCCCAGCTCCAGGCCAACTCCTCCGCCCAAGGCATCAGTGCCACAGACCTCCTGTCCTCGCCCACCGCCGAAGTGACCGGCTCTGCCAACGCCGCAAGCCCGAAGAAACCCTTCGACGCTATCATTGCCATTGGCGTCCTTATCAAGGGCGCTACTATGCACTTTGAATATATTGCTGACGCGGTCAGTCACGGACTTATGCGTGTCCAGCTTGATTCGGGCGTTCCGGTCATCTTTGGGTTGCTCACTGTTCTGACGGAGGAACAGGGATTGGAACGGGCTGGTCTTGGAAATAGTGGGATGCACAACCACGGTGAGGACTGGGGAAGTGCTGCTGTGGAGCTGGGTCTTAAGAGGAGGGATTGGGCTGAGGGCAAGATTTTGTAATTCTTGCGATAGCGTGATACATATCTGTTGTATCTTTTGGGGGGCTACGATGGAACCCTCTTAACATGTTTGGTGTGGCTTTTTGGTACTTCAACAATTGGTCCTTCGTGGTAGATTGTTTTTCGTTGGAGTAAGAAAGGAAACATCTTCACAGAACCATAATTCTTTGGGAGCATAATCTATTACATGTTCACTCTTCCATCTGTTCGCCTTCACCCTTATCCTCCTCTTCTTCGTCATCTCCTTCCAGAGCTCGCTTTGCTGCTTTCTCTGCTTCCTCAAGGATTTCCTTGGGCACTTCCTCGTGGCGGCCCTTGGTAGGTCCATCGACCGAGCTGATCCACGTCATCTCGAGCTCGAAGTCCTTGTCCTTGCTGTCCTCATGAGCAACATAGATAATGCGGGCAGCTTCCTTCACACCATCGGCCAAAGACAGATTTCCCGAGCTGAGGTCTAGTTTCTCGAGTTCAGCCTTGGCGGCCTGTCGTCCCTTGCCAGTAGCAGCACCGTAGTAGCCCTACCAATTCTTGTCAGCATATCCATCCACTCTCATACACACAAACAAGTCACAACGTACCCAATACAATCCACTAGGCTCAATCATGTATAGGCCAGGACCTCCAGCCTTGGCACCCTCGACCTTTCCACCAGAGCCGGACTTGGGTCCAGTGCCAACCTGTCCATCAACTGGAAGCTCCGCCTCGGTATCCCACCCACCAACAATAGCAGTTACACCGAAGGGCCGTACGCTAGAGTAGAGCGTGTACGCCTGCACATACCCACCCAAGCGATTGGCAATTGCAGAAGTCGGAATGGGACCTTTGTATGTACTTCTCCAGGAGGAAGCCTCGTCTCTAGCTCTGGAAACGAAGTGACGACCGTCAGGGACGAGTCCAGCGGATACCTGCAATGGTAGGAAGAAGCCAGATTAGCAACGGGGTATTTCGAATCCTTCCCTGGCAGCATGGTTTCGATGGAAACACATTGCGTTGGGAAGAGGCGATACAGCAAAAGGGAAACGAGGTCTCACAATTCCGACATGGCGATCGACTGTCGCGATCCTCTTGTTCGCGCCTGGCTTTAGGAGCTTGCTAGTGATGATCTTCTCCACTGCCAACACTACACCATCCTTGCATCTGATGCCGACGGCGGTGCCTCCGTTCTCAACTGCCTTGACAGCATACTCGACCTAGATGGTATGGTCAGCAGCGTGAAGCTGGATGCGGCCCATTCATGAGCTGGGTTGTGTTTGGGTACCTGGAAATTCCGGCCGTCTGGCGAGAACACCGAGTTGGAGAGGTCGTAGCCTGTGCCAATTGACGTCTGTATAATCACCCTGTTAGCTTGTCTGGGATACAAGATAACATATTGTGTAGATCCGAAGCTGACTGACCATGATCTTGGTGAGAATGCGATGCGGTGAGGTTTAAGAACAACAGACGTCACCGTGGGCCGATCGAAAGAGTTAATCTGTATATTGGACAGATAAGGGAAGAGAATGGCCGGTTTGGAGGGGGAGTGTGGATAGGTAGGGTGAGGTTGGAAGCTCTGGGGATGATAACGGAGGTTCCTAGGCTAAGCAGTGACGCTGTCGCGTCACGGGGTTGCCTGGCAGAGCTTCCAATCACATGACCACGAGATACCTAATCGGTACTTTGATTTTGTATGTCTTCTTTACCTACTTACCAGGTACTCTTTTCGTATCTTGTAGTATTGGGTATATCATGGACACCATAAACATACTATGGACATATCATGGGCTCGTTAATGCTATATTATAGACATAATACGCAGTATAACATTTAAACATCTCCTAGTGGCCAC
Organism: Penicillium sp. CF05; assembly: GCA_002916455.1. Classification (NCBI taxonomy): domain Eukaryota; kingdom Fungi; phylum Ascomycota; class Eurotiomycetes; order Eurotiales; family Aspergillaceae; genus Penicillium; species Penicillium sp. CF05. The sequence continues at coordinate 4,792 of PKQL01000356.1, forward strand.
TCGGGACTGCAGCCCAACCGAACAAGAACTTGGGCATCTTTGCCCCTCGATCTAGACAAAAGACACAACTCACTAAATTCTTTCTCGTATCCAGTTTTACAGGGAACAAACATTTGAATCGAGTTTCGACGTTCTCCATTCATCCGGATATTGTTGATCTTCTTGATCTATACAGAATTCGACCCCTCCATGTCTTCCTCGATACTACATCAGTGCCCGCAGTGCGGGCACGTCTCCGATATCTCAAATGCACTTGCAGCTTTCATCGAGAACCCTCACTGTAAACAGGTAGATTGTGCTCGTTCTTATCATGCTGTTCCAAGGAACCTGACCAAGAGCCTATATATATAGTGCGGCATGTCTGCTTCCGAAAGTGACTCGAAAGTACAAGACGAACTTTCCGCTCTGTTTGATAGGCAAATGAGTATGACACAGCTGCATCCCGCCCCCAGAGAAACCACCGTACCATCTCAAGTGCCAGAGATTGCATACAGCATCACCCAACACTACCATCACTCGGCCCACAGAGTTGCCCAGCACACAAACCAACCTTCAAGCATTGATCTTCTGAGACATCACGGTCTTGATCCAAGTGCTCTTACTTCGGAGCAGCTTGCGCTCTTTGAGAACGCCGATGCAGAGCAGAAAGAACGGTTGATCCAAACATGGCAGCTCTACTCGCAGATTGGGAATGAAGCCAGTGTCCCTGCTGGGGACTTCACTATGCATGATTCTGCTATGGATGCCAGTGGAGATGGAAATACATATGTTGATGCTGAGCCGTACATGGTATCTGGCTACGAGAACGTTGCTGATCGAGCCTCTCATCTCCCGAAAGAGCCCAGCACTGGTGAAGCCTACGTTGGTTCAAAGGACCCGGTGTATCAAGGTCAGCAATGGTGGGAGCTGACAAAAGCTGGTCCGATGGAATCGCATTATGGCGCATTCGAAGAGATGAGACGATATTACCCTAGCTGTGGTGTATACCACTGGTAGTGTCGGATCATATCTATTGGAACGGATTCATTGTATATATTTCTCTATTATTCTTGTTCTTGCCTTCCCTGTGTCTCTATATGCCTCGGCCAGTATAAAGAATACATACCAACTATATCCTAAACGTCCCCTCCTCAGCCTAAGGAATATCTAACGGGAGTGCCCTAAATGAATGCCAAATATAGTAAATATCTAAGCTAACCGGAACACCTTCTATTTTCGGATTCTGAATGGAAATGTTGTGTCAATAGGGGATGGAATTCTTTGATTCTGAATACATATTTCTTTGGGAAATGATCCATCAACCCCCACAATTCAATGTTGATTCAATCAAGGACCAATGCCATGATTAACGGTGAAGATAAAAGAGTGTTAGCCATTTGCATTCTCGTAAAGCAATCCATCATATCCAACCATGCTTCCATAAGCTTCATATCGAAAAAGTAGCCGATGGTGTCGTGCATATGGGTAATTGAGAGAGAGCTATCGAGCAATCTCTGTCGATACATGCAGCACCACGGAGTTCAAAGTAAAGGAGACACTGGGAAAAGTCAGTCAATTGATTGCATGCGTAGGATAGATGCAACTGTAGCATACCTTTACTGGTCATCCTCTTCCTCGAGAGCAGCGAAGGCACGAGCGAGAGCGTCGCTGGTACGCTTGACCTCATCTACGGCATCGGCGGCACGCTTAGCCTTGTAGCAACCCTGACCGATGTGGCCACACCACTTCTGAAGGACAAGGGGCAAGCCTCCGGCCATGGCCTCGGCGAGAGCATCAGCAGAGCGCTTGACGTCCATGGAGGCATCGGTGGTTCGCTTGCAGCCCTGGCCGATGTGACCACACCACTTGGGGAGAGTCTCGCTGGGAGTAGTAGCCGCGGCCTGGACGGTGCCAGCGGCGATAACGGCGACGACGACGGAGGTGAACTTCATCTTGATTGTTGGAGGAGAAACGGGGGTTTGAAATTGGCAAGTTGGTTTGAAGATCGAAAGACAGATACTGAGAAAGCTCGATAATGGAGATGCCTGGAGCAAAAAAGCATGGAGAAGGCGAACTGCAATGAGGTTTATATACTCGTGAAGATCAGGTATCATCGTTCATCGCTGGTTCAATGGTCTCGTTATTGAGAAGAGCATATTGGGCATGAGTTCGAAGAACTTGTTGCTCTGAATAGAGGCATGGGGTTCTGCATAGGGTTCTGAATAGCGTTCTTTGTCGACATCAGGCCGAATAGAGGTCCTGCTCGAGATCGGCAGTTCTCAATAGGGATCTTATTGACCGACGTCAGTGTGCCACTCCAATAAGAACCTCAGATCTCGTATAGAGAGGGTCTAGGGCAAGCCATCATTTCGAATGCTTTGACAGACAAGTAGGCTAATAAACCAAGTTAACTGAGCTAGAGTATATTAGTCAAGATGGTAGATATATTTCTTTGGTTGGTTTGATCATGATCTCCGGCATATGACATATTTGAGGACTCGAAGAGGGTATGAATAAGAATTGACCAAAGAAATTTTAGTCCCGATGGGTAAATGAATAAGAATGTAAGTTTCATTGTTTCATTGTTTGGAAGTTGAACGGAGTAAAGTCCAAGAGATAAGATCGGGCCGGCGCTAACCAGAACTCGCTCGCCGAGCCCATCCGGAGCCTTTTTTTCCCGTTTTCATTCCCTTTCTCCCAAACCCTCCTCTCCCTTTTGGTGATTCGTGATTCTTCCCCTTTGTTTAATCCAATTCCAAAATGTTCTCCAGAACGGCACAGCCTGCCCGGGTAAGTCTTTCCAATTTTTTGCTTTTTCCGTGTTTCCGCGTCTCCCGTGACTTCAATCCTTTCCCAGAGTTGGGGGGGCTTTCGCTAACCTGTCCTTGCTCTCTATAGACTCTGCTCCGCAGTGCTTCCGCAGCTTCGTCTCTCGGTCGCTCTATCCCCGCCAGAAGTACGCCAATTGATCTCTCCTGCCTCGAAATTTACATCCCCCGCTAACGAATTTGCGCAGCCTTCGCCAGTGTTCAGTCGGACATCTTCAAGCCCACCAAGTATGGTGGCAAGTACACCGTGACCCTCATCCCTGGTATGCCTCTCATATCTTGCGCCGTATCTGATTGCATGGCGCATGCTTTGGACTAACACTCGACAAGGTGACGGTATCGGTGCTGAGGTCGCCGAATCGGTCAAGACCATCTTCAAGGCCGACAACGTTCCCATTGAGTGGGAGCAGGTTGATGTTAGCGGTGTTGACGCTGGTAACAAGCACTCCGAGGAGCTTTTCCGCGAGTCCCTGGCTTCCCTTAAGCGCAACAAGCTCGGTCTGAAGGGTATCCTCCACACTCCTATTGAGCGCTCGGGCCACCAATCCTTCAACGTTGCCCTGCGTCAGGAGCTGGACATCTACGCCTCCATCTCTCTGATCAAGAACATCCCCGGTTACGAGACTCGCCACAAGGATGTCGACCTCTGCATCATCCGTGAGAACACCGAGGGAGAGTACTCCGGCCTCGAGCACCAGTCCGTCAACGGTGTTGTCGAGTCCCTGAAGATCATCACCCGCGCCAAGTCCGAGCGTATCGCCAAGTTCGCTTTCGGCTTCGCCCTTGCCAACAACCGCAAGAAGGTTACCTGCATTCACAAGGCCAACATCATGAAGTTGGCCGATGGTCTCTTCCGCAGCACATTCCACAAGGTCGCTGAAGACTACCCCACCCTGGAGGTGAACGACATGATTGTGGACAACGCTTCCATGCAGGCTGTCTCCCGCCCTCAGCAGTTCGACGTTATGGTCATGCCTAACCTTTACGGTGGCATTCTGTCCAACGTGGGTGCTGCCCTCGTTGGTGGACCTGGTCTTGTCCCCGGTTGCAACATGGGCCGTGACGTTGCTGTCTTCGAGCCTGGCTGCCGTCACGTCGGTCTTGACATCAAGGGCAAGGACCAGGCCAACCCCAGTGCTATGATCCTGTCTGGCTCTATGCTTCTGCGTCACCTCGGTCTCGATGATCACGCCAACCGCATTTCCAAGGCTGTCTACGATGTTATCGGTGAAGGGTGAGTGAACACCAATACCCTTGGGAAATATGACTATGCTGACTTTCTTCCTTTTAGCCGCACTATGACCCGCGATATGGGTGGTCAGGCTACCACTCACGAGTTCACCCGGGCTGTTTTGGACAAGATGGAGGCGTCTCTGTAAATTTTGGAATCCCGCGCGCTCCAATATACCTACCGCTACGATTGAGGATGCCTGCTGATGCCTGGTGTTTTGCACATGAATTGGTAGGCGTGGTCCTCATTTGATGTATTATCTTTTCAATTTAGCTCGAAACGTTCCCCGGCAAGTTATAGCAATAGACAATTTTTCTTTTGTGATCATAACGTGGACATTCATTGCATTAGTAGTTGGGTATAAACATCAAGGCCATGTGTCTTCAACGGGCCAACTTCATATCACGGTGCCCCGATGGTAAAGAGCTCAACCTCCCAATCCTTCAATCCGTTGCGAGGTGTCCCTAGCAGGCATCTCACAGTCGACTAACTTGACCCGAGTCGAACATATAGCTGACCCCATGAGCATCCCTCGACAAGACTATGTGATCAAATTCCGATCCAGGCGCGTGGATAACGAACGCCCAAGGGAATGCACATACACAGACAGAATGGGTGCAAGGTATATACTCGAGGGAGAATGACTTGAACACTCTTTCCATCCAGGCTTTTCTCCTTTTTTTTTGTTTCTCTTCTTGATTGAATCCACCAAAGACAAAAAGCAGTTCAATCAGAAAGCGATTCGTCGTTTGCGGCCAGTGTATTTCGAGCTAGCCTTAACGACCTTGCCCTTCTTAGCCATCTGCTCCTTTTTGTGCAAAATCCAAGACTTATCTCCCTTCCTTGGGGGTCCACGAGCATTATTGATCTCCGCCGCCTTCCTCCGAGCATCCAAGACACTAACATCATCCATGCCATTCACAACACCAGTAATATCACCAGGGAGACCACCACCACCGACCGTGAGAACCAGATACAACTTGCTGCTCTTAGTCCCCGGGTCATCTTCAAGGATACCGGCACCAAAGCCCGCTTTGATAGCAGCACCACTGATCATACTCCGCTGGACATCATTTTTCGGGTAGAACTGACACACCGCACGACCACCGCGACGAAGACTGGCATACAGACCTTCAAAGAAGCGTCGCAGCCGACCTTCAGCAGTGACATCGCTAGTTTCCGCATTGCACAGCCACTGGATTGCACTGATACTGATTGCGGCGTCGAATGTGCCCGGTCGGAAGGGGACGCCCTGTCCGATATCTGCGAGGAATAGATCGCCTTCCACTTCGCGTTGTAAAGCCACGTCCAACATGCTGGGTGAGATATCCATGCCGATCCATGTGTGCGGGCCGCCTTCTTCGGGCGCCACTTCGGAGAGCATTTCGCCGGAGAGACCGGAGCCGCAGCCGAGATCGAGAATGAAGGATGGGGATTTTAGGTCGAGGAGTTCCAGTGCGCGACTGGTCATGTTGGCTTGGATGTTGCGGATTCGCGAGGACTTTGTATACTTTCGCGATTCATTGTCGTTGTAGAACAGGTCCGGAGGGCTGGAGTTTTCGAGATAGAAGATTAGTTCTTTTTTTTTTTCCTTTCTTTTTCAAGATCACTGGAGCAGGGTCAGACTGTCATACAGGATATCTTCAGGGCGCGACATGGTGTGTGGTATTGAATGTGCAGGTTGCGTAAGTTGAAGTTTGGAAATTCATTAAATTATTTTTGGTGGTGCTGCCTGAGGCACCCGTACCCCAAAACGTCCACGTTCTCCGATTGCATCTTGAATCAATCTCTCTCTCTCTCTCTGTGAGGCTGATTGCCTCTTGCATTACTTTTCAACATCACTGTTCGAAAGCTCTGTCTTCACTGGGCATCATGTGGATTCTACCGCTAGTCGGTTATTTCGGGGTGGTTGTCGGGTTTGCCTTTCTCACCTTGGCCATAGGTATGGAGGGACATGGAATCCTGACAAGAATGGGGAAAAAAAGCTGACTTTGAAACTCCAGCTTCGGGACTCTACTATCTATCCGAGCTTGTGGAAGAACACACGGTTCTTGCCCGCCGTCTGTTGACCCGTCTGATCTACGGCATCGTCGCGATACAAGTTTTGCTTATGATAATCGACCGTTTCCCTGTGTCATTGTCTCTGCTGAGCATTGCTTCACACATGGTCTACGCCAGCAACCTGCGCCGATTCCCCATCGTGAAACTATCCGATCCTCTTTTCATCCTCTCCTGCCTTCTAGTTGGTCTCAACCACTGGCTATGGTTCCGCCATTTCTCGAAGCCTTTGCCTCCGTCGAACAACTGGCGTCAACCGTATGGCGTCAACTACGATGAGATGCCCTCCTTCTCCGAAGTGGCTTCATACTTTGGCCTGTGCGTTTGGCTTGTTCCATTCGCTCTGTTTGTTAGCTTGAGCGCGGGGGAGAATGTGTTGCCAAGCATGGGCTCTGAGTATGTCACTGGGGAACGTGCCAAACCCACTGGCCTAAGTCCCTCTGATGGCAAGTCCAAGAACAAGGGAATGGCCAAGGCCTTGGTGGATGGTGTCCGAGATTGGACAAGGGAGACCGGTGAAATCATGGGGTTCTGGAGAGGAGAAAGTACAAGACGATTCTGAGTGAGCGAAGCCACGGGAATTGATGTTACATATAGAGGAAATGAGATTTGCATTCCGCCGTCACATATCGTGTAAATGGTAAAAAATAAATAAATCGGCAAAGCGTGCCTCCATATCGCGTAACCGTGGGCCACCAAATTTCCAGATAAATAAGTGTAAATAGTAATGTATGGACATCGGACATCGAGCCATTGTGGAAGCGCTGAAATATTTGGGGGGGGGGAAGAAATGAAGAGACGAAGAATAAGGGAAAAGAGATGAAGTGAAAGAGAAATAAAAGAAGGGGGTATAACGACGGTCAAAGTTGCTGACCATGGCATGGGAACTCGCAACTCCAAGATGGACCATTAAATTTGATGTACCACATCTTGATTACCATTATCATTAAAACATTCCCTCGCGACTTTGCTGAGATTGCCAAGTGGGTTAAAGTCATCATTCTGCGTGCAAGTCGTAATTTTGCCGGACAAGAGCGGCATGACCACTGGGTCCAGAATCAGAAAGGCGCGGAAAAAAGGAGAAAAGACCAATGAGAAGCGAATCATAATTCACTTGCTCTGGTAGAAGGAAGGATCTTCATGGACATTATACGTTAGTAATGGCTGTGGGGATCTGGGGATCTTCTCGTCCTTGGGTCTTACCTTCCATAAAGAGCATTGAACTCTCCCGTCGCTTAGTTTTCGCCGAGCGAGTGTCTTCCGAGTTAGGCCCCAACATGCCATTCAAAGAAGAATACGGAGCGCCGGCACCCGGAGGTTGGTTGTACTGCTCATGTCTGGAAGACGTCGGTTGGTCATAGCTAGGTTGCACTGGGGTAAAACCAGTGTCGTAGTGTGTTCTGGGGCCATCGGAAGGACCGTTCACATCGCCAGTGGTTTGGAACGAAGTCTGCTGGTACGAGGGTGTAGGAAGATCCGAGAACATTTGATGACGCGGGGAACGAATATCATCCGCCGAGAGAGTGTTTTCAACTGTTAGTTCCGTAGGCGGCTTGGCAAAGCTTGAATCAGTATCGCCAAAGATACTGTCATAGTCCGTGAGGAACATCGAGAAGACTGGCGCCGGGATATTGAGAGTTGGGGCAAAGACAATGCCCACGTTCCTGACCGTCATCTTATTCACATCGGCATTGTTCACAATCTCGATCAAGAACTGTGATAGAGCCCGTAGTAATGCGAGATTAGGCCTGGGCAATCTATGCACCAGAGAGTTGAAGGCAGCGACCTTCTTTTGGCGGTCGTCAAGTTCTTTTCGGTCAGGTTAGCAGGAGAAAAGAATACATCAGCGAAAGTGTACATACCGAGAACACGAAGGAAGTCCAAATGAAGCTCCCGGGTCAAAACTGTTGTCGGAAGCTCCCGAAGGTATTGCTTGAAGAGAGAAGCCACAGCATGAATGTCGTAATACTGATCTCCAGACACGAAATCAACATCACCTTCAGTGTTGAACCGTTCTTTCAAAGCTTTGATCACCACGTTGGAACCGCTTAGGCGGAAGATTCCTTCCTCCAAAGCGGCTTCCTTGGCATGGAGATATTCAATACAGCGATAAACCACTGCCGGCAGCTCCACATCAATGCCTGGCGGTCCACAGTCTTGTACGGCCTCTGCTAGGGGTATACCAAATACAGGTCTAACAGGACCTGTCCTCTCAACAGTATTGCTTGCTACTGCTGTATCGTTGCTGGCCTGAGCGGCAAGATCGAAAGAGGACCTAGTACGGAAACCCCAGATACTGCGTTTCTTTTCTTTCGTCGATGTCTTTGCCTTGTTGCCCCAGGCTTCCACGTCTTGAATGACTGTGCCGTTTGTGGGTCTGGATATTAGTCGGGGAGACTGCAATGCTTGATCGGAAGAAGACATGGCCATCTCCCTGAATTCTGTCGACAAAGCCGCCGGAAGACGTGGGGACCGGGGAGCTTGCTCAAGAGTGGAACCAATAGTCGGAGGATCAGCTTGCACTGCGTCCTCAAAGCTGAAACCCTGTACGGAGACTCCTACATCCTGGTCGGGACTATCAACCCCTCGACCGGATCGCTTGCTTCCGTTGTTCAACTTTTTAGACTTGCTCTCGGCTCCGGAGACTAGTTGCTTTTGCTGTGTTTGGGGTTCGTCTTGAGATGGAGCCTGACTTTTCGAAGACACGCTCCCACGTCCCTCATTCTCGGAAGAAGCACTTTCAACATATTCCATGAGAGCATCAACCCAGGTATCGCGCTCCTCATCGCTCTCGGCGCAAAGAACGTGCCGAACAAGTGCCGAAGAATCCTTTTTCTTCGGTTCCAAAACCAAAAATGCATGTCGATACTGATTGTCAGAATCTTCGTCGGCCCCAGAAGTTGAAGCATTCTCGGTCGATTTTGGCGATTGCTTGCCGATCTGGGCATGATGAAGTTTTATAGTACCCATGTGTGGACCACCCGGAGATTCGTAGTATCTTAGTTCAGGTCCATCAAGAATAAAATATCTCGCTTTCCAGCCACCAAAGTTCTTGCCTCGTTTGGTCAAGTAACCTTCCTTTCGAGGCTTTCCGTCTGGACCACGTGGCATATCGAGCCTTGTCTGGGCGAGCCCTTTCAGCAAACTTGTCTCATCGTCTCGAGGCTCGATGGCATCACTTGTCAAAAATTGGCAGATAGCTAGAGCGGAATTCTCGTCCATTGGCGTGTCCAAGAGTTTGTCGAAGTACGCATTCAGTGCAGCACGTCTCAAGTCAACCTTAGCAGGGGAGTGTCCGCTGAAAATACTTCTCTCCGGTAATTTTCCAGGGAACGGAGAAGATTGTCGGACTTTTTGATCCAGCTGTGGCAAAGCACCAATGACCTTTTCAACTCGCCATAGCTCTGACATCTCTGATCGCAGGATCACACTGAGAGTAAAGACAGGCTCCTCGTCCAGGGGCTTGGACGCCATATAGCTATTCCGGGAAGGACGAAGCCGCGACGAAGACACTCTGACTTGAACCAGAGGAAGGGCATTCGGGGGCAAAAGCAGGCCCTGATATTCATCTGACATCAATCCTCGGTATATTTGGTTGTCCGGAAAATTTGGAGATCTCGGGCTGTCAATCATGACCGTGGGATCAATTGATGGAATAGAGCCATTGGGACGTCCTGAAGGGATGGGAGCAAAGCCCGTGGGATGGTTGGCCATTCTTGGAGAGAGCGGCAATCCTGGAGCCTGATATCCGGGTGCCATGGAAGTGGACATGTCTCGTGGCATGCGAGGCATTGGAGAATTAATGGGTCGATCTCCTGGTCTCGGGCTTAAAGGAAGTCCAGGGCTCATGGGCATGGCAGCGATGGAGCGCCCATTAAAGGACGAAGCAGGAGGGGGCCGAGCGCCCAAAAGCGACCCCAGTGAATTAGAATCACCCACATTCGGCGGAGATCTCGTAGAAAGCTCCCTAGGGACTGTTTCCGGGCTACACGTTGCTGTATCCCGGGAGCTGTCAGAGGATGCTGCCTGAGGCAGTCCCACCGAACCGGTGGACCCAAACATATCCTTCTGCAGCGCAGCTTCGCGGTCCTGATCGTCCTGCTCTCTCGTCTTTCTCCGCCCGCGGTCTGCGCTGGGAATCCCATTTGTATCCTCGGCGTCGCCGTAATCAGAACCGGAATCGGAATCAGAAGCTGAGGATGCCCTTTTATTGTCTGCTTGTCGTAAATTTAGAGGAGCAGGCGGTGCTTTGCGACTTGGGGGTGGTAACCTGCTCTTTCCGTCTCCTACTGGAGATGGAATATCTGTGGCAGAGACTGGGCTTGTGGTGTTTTCGAAGTCCCGCCGAGAGGCTTCAGGTGTTGGGACGATCGATGGCAGGTCAGGCTTGCGCGACGGTTTCTCTTTGTCACTGCTCGGTGCGGCCACGGAGGCCACGGGCCCGGCAACGGGCAACGGTGGTGCGTCTTGTATATCTTTAAGCTTCTTCCGATATTTATCCTTCTCTTGGAAAGCACGCTCTAGATCCTTGTTGAGGCCGAGAATTAAAGTCCTTTGTTTGTCCACCAATTTCCAAAGTTGTGCGTTCTGAGAGGCCGCTTGATGTTTCTCTTTCAAGAGGTGCATAATCACAGCCTCGGCAGATCCAGCGGCATTGATGAGATTGTTAATGTCGGCTGAACTGAGCGCATTGACATCAAAGGTCGATCTCTGAGAGTTGGAGGACAGGGATGAAATAGCGGAGTCAATCGACGAGGTCCGAGGCATGGTACGATTGGGTGCGCGATCTCCCGGCATCGAGTGTATAGAGCTGACGGAGGAAGAGGCAGATCGATCGGGTTCTGGCGCACGGGATTGTTTCGGCGTATTGCTTTCGCCAGGCCGGCCACTGGCATTCGCCGATTCCGTTCCTACCATTTCTGGTGATCGCGACAGACTCTGACCAGTGCTGAAGGGTGGCGCAGAGTATGGTGCATTGGCCACGCGAGAGATTGGGGACCGATCCTGGGAAGAAGGGTTGGATTTCGGAGATAGGGGACTCTGGGATGATGTAGATCCGTCGACACGGTACGACTGAGGCAGGGAACTTGTATGCAACGGGGAAGGTGCTATATGTCGAGAACCAGGACCATGTCCGGGGCGTTGATCAGATCGAGCTAAATAATCCCGCGGGATGAGGCCGTTATTGACTGGGTAGCTGGACTGATTTTTAGACGAAGTTGGCGAGCTTTCATCATTCTCTCGCGGAACTTGCGACATGGCTGTAGGAATCGAGACTCATCAGAGGGGTCACGTTCGGGGGCAACACGAGGCGAAGACCCAGGGGGCGAAAGCGCGGAACCCCGGAAGCTGAAGCTTAAGCACCCGGGAGGGAAAAAGGGGTATTCTTGACCGATCAACCAACTCGAAAGAAAATAACGGTGAAAACACTCCCTGGTGGCACAGAGAATGGGAGTGGAGTGAAAGAGCTTAAGAAAGTGAAGTGGGGGGAGGGAAAAAGGGGGTTTCAAGCTAATAAGAATAATAACAAACAATAACCAACAATATAAATATAAAAGCGACGGGTATGAATAATCTCAGTACTTTTGAAGAAAAGGGAGGAGGAAGTGAGGAAGATGATTTGAGATGTGTTGGTATGCAGAACTGATCCCTTTCACCTGGGCTCCCGGAGTTACCTAAGAGAGTAAGAGTATCATGCCCAGGTGAGTATCGTGGTATCATATTCTCTTCCAAGGTTTCTTCCTGGTCTTTTTTTTTTTTGCCCTCTTCTCTTTTTCCTTTTCCTTTCCCTTTCCCTTTTCTTTTCTATATATATATATATGGATATATCAAAGAGCGTATTGCGTATAAGGAAATGGATATATAGACTGTAGTACAAAGCCGTCCCGGCATTCGGCACAACTGCGGTGGAACCAGAGCGATATGAAAGTGATCGAGGACTATTAGGACTCGCTGAGTATAACGTTTTGGATGTCCAGGGCAACCCCTGGAAACCGTCTCATACTTGGACAGTTGGGCTGGTTTGGGTTCTGTTTCCTATTTGGCTTGAGATGGATTCTATCTTGGGGAAAAAAAAAGAAAAAAAAAGAAAAAAAAAACCCCTAGACTCCTGTAAATGCGACCGCAATGAGTATAATACAGACCAAATGAAAGAGAAGAGAGAAAGAACGCCAGTCAAATGAGGTACAGAATAGTACAATTAGGCAATGTTGCCAGCCATGCCCATGAAAATAGCCTGGGCGGCCAGCTGAAGGGACCAAAACCCGACTTTCTTGAACCGTCTTTTCCGGGCCTGGTCATCCACAACATCTCGGGCAAAGGCGTCGTAGGTCTTAAGAAGTTGTCAGCAATGATCGGTATTGTAGGACACAAAAAGAAAGAGTACTTACTGCAGCCGACAGGTCATCCATCAGGCCACTGTCAAAGACGGTCCAGCTTCCATCGAAATCTCCAACGCGCTTGACTAAGCGGCAATTGACGGGAATAAAAGTGCGCTTGGAGTTAATATAGGCAACAATAGGACGGATCAGTGCGTTGTTGATGTAAGAAAGGTCACGGGTGAAGATGGGCACTACAGCCCGAACGTTGTTGAGGTGCACGCGCAAATCCATGGCGATGAAACGTCGATCTTCAGTGTCCGATTCCGGACTGGAGGACGAAGATAGAGGCTCTGGGTAACGATTGGTGGTGACAGTGGTTTCCAACCGATCATAAAAATCGACCATCACCTTGGCCAAGCTCTCATCGTTCTCTGCGGGTAACATGATGTCGGCCACAATATCTACAGTCCCTTCATGAATCCAAGAGAAAGGGCCCTCAACACCGCGGTTGAGATGGTCGATATTGAGTCCGTCGACTCGGATCCTATTATGTTTCTTCCACGGGCTAGGTTTGCCGTCTTCATCTACTTCGCTCTCCTGCCGAATACCCGTGAATCCATGGGTTTGGCGAGCGTGTATTGTGAACAAAGAGTTGTCATAAGACCCAGACATCATATTAGCAGAGAGGAAATCATAGAAGAGCCATTGCTTCCGCAGCTGAGGGAGGTCGCATGAGAAGATGCTCACGGAGAAGGGACGGAAGTTGTCCGGTTGGTAAACGGTGACGAGCAAGTCATGCATCTTGAAAGAGTCAATTTCAAAGTCACCGGGAGTATGCTCATGTCGATAGGATTTAGGATCCAAGTCCTCCTCCGGCCAGTAAACATGGCGGCGGTCGACAACACCCCGTATGCCTTTCACCTCAACATCATGAAGTGGGCCCTTTCCATTCAGCCATTTGGTGAATGATAATGTGACGTTGACCGTCTCGATCGACAAATCAAATTGTGTGTAGTTAGTATCTTCCTCTTCATCAGATACTACCTGGGAATCTTCGAACCCAGTGTCACCTCGAGCTGCGGCCGCGGCTGCCGCAGACTTCGACGAGCCCTTACTGACATGACCGGTGCCTTGGCCTGGTCGTTTTGACACAAAGACATTCTTGAAGGTGATGACGCCATTTTTCCATTTCGGCACGATTGCAGATTCAAAAACAACCTTGACTCCAGAAGACTTGGTTAGATAGTTGCCTACCCACCCTGCCAATGTTTCTGTTCGAGCACATTAGTATCCAGACCTTACTGCAACAAAAAGTGGACGTACCCTGAGCAAAGACTGTGTTGATCGCGAGGATCAGAAGCGAGAAGAAAGTGGTAGTTCCCACGACGACCCAGACGATGTGGCCCAGCAAAACCCACGAGAATAGGGCAGCAATCTCATCCAAGTTGTAAGGACGAACACTTCTTATAGAAAACCACTTGAATCGTACTTTGAGGCGTGACCAGAACCCAGTTGCTGCGGCCAAGAGCTCCTCTTTGGTTGGCCGATGTAGGTGAGGCATATGTGGTAAGCGATCCATTAAGTGGCGACTGTTCGTAGTTGATTGTTGAGTATCTTGGGATGGTTTGGTATGTGAATGTGTGGCGGATGTATCTTTGCCGGATTGGCCGAGTTTCTGGGGATGGTCATTTTCGTTGCGTTCATGAGTGTCTTTAGAAGCTTCTTTCCCCCGTTTATGGCCGTCTGAGGTATGTAAATTTCGCTTCCAGACATACTGGGCGGCAATTTTGGGAGAGGAGATGATGCATGATGAAGTTGTGTCCGCAGCAGTCGAAGTAGGCGAGAAGCCGAGGACAAAGAAGCCACCAGAAGCGAATCTTTTGGTGAAGCGGGCCGGTTTCGCTGGAAGAGTCGAAATACGCCGCGAGTGATTTGGAAGGGACGAATCGAGGAATAATCTTGAGGTATAAGCATCCGGGGCCGATACGCGATTCATTCGTATGCGGCCAAAAATTGGATTTGCTGTAGCCCAAATATGGGCGTACAGCCGGCGTCCAAGATTGGCAGACATCTTTGTCTTTACATACTGGACATGAATGAGAAACTTGACAACAGAGTAGGACAGGCACACTGTATCATGAACAGCAGTTGAACTGTTGACAAGAAGCTTCCAAGCTTGCGAGAGTTGCGAGGAACGGGAATGAAATCATCGGAGTTTGTCATGTTTGCATCAAAAAATTCCCTTCCGCCCACACTTCATTTTTCCGTGAGGGGGGAACTGATTAAATTTTGCGATAACAGATTTTATGGAAAAAAAAAAACTTCATTCTTTAATCAACACAATGTCGGCACCTACAGCTATTCGCCAGCCAGAGCAGCCCCTAGGGTTTCAGCCTGAGACCAATTCTCATGGTTAGTACTCGATCTGATCTGCAAAAATCCTCTTCATAGCTGACAATCAATAGATCAGGATGATGAAGTTTTGATCGATGTTCAAGCCACGAACGAGGGCGCTCCGATTAACCCCGTCGCTGAGACTTCCGAGGACAGCGAAATGCGCATCGACGAGGAAGGTCGCCCTGTCTTCACCCCGGCCAAAGACGTGGCTACCGCATATCGGATCGAAACACGAAAGGTGCCTGTCCCACCGCACCGTATGACCCCGCTTAAAGCGAGCTGGGCCAAGATCTGCCCTCCTATCGTCGAGCACCTCAAGTTGCAAGTGCGAATGAACATCAAAAGCCGATCAGTCGAATTGCGAACCTCCAAGTTTACCAACGATGTGGGAGCTCTGCAAAAAGGTGCTGATTTCATCAAGGCCTTCACTCTTGGCTTCGATCTCGACGATGCGATTGCCCTTCTCCGACTTGATGATCTGTACATCCAAACCTTTGAGATCAAGGATGTGAAGACTCTGAACGGAGAACATCTCGGTCGTGCTATTGGACGTATTGCAGGCAAGGATGGAAAGACCAAGTTTGCCATCGAAAACGCTAGTCGGACACGAGTGGTACTTGCAGACCAGAAGATTCACATTCTGGGTGGATTTAAGAACATTCACATTGCCCGAGAGGCGATTGTCAGTTTGATTTTGGGTAGCCCTCCGGTAAGTCCTGATCGTATAAATTTGAAAGGGAATTTTTTTTTAACACATAACAGGGCAAGGTTTATGGCAACCTTCGGACCGTCGCCTCGCGAATGAAGGAACGCTTCTGATTCCACGACTCATTTATCTCATCCGGCATGGTGTGGGCGTTCAGGTGCATCAGGTTTTACGCTGTCTTCTTTTTCCTTTTTCTTGACCTTAGAGGCATGACGACGTATAACGTAAAGATATCAATTCATGGAAATTTCATTCATCTCGATTATGTTTGTGATCAACTGATCAACCCCGCCCCCAATAAGAAGGCCACGATCTACCATGTTCCAATACTCTAATCCTGCTTCAGGGCATGGAACACCTCCTCAATTCCTTCCCGGGTAACAATAACCAATTGCAAACCATCGCCAACCTCGATATGTCTCTCTACGGCACTTGTAAAGGCATCCTTTACAAGCTTCGTGGCCGTTTCTTTGTCCAGAGGCTCGGCCTTTTTGGGGACAAGGGCATGTCCTTCTCCGCTTCCGGGGATGTATTGGTTCTTGGAGTTGACTTGGTTGTCCAGGAAAGGCATGATCAAGCTGGATGCCGCACCGGCAGCCCGGCACTGTTCCCGCTCGTAAGAACCCACCGGGTCGTAGCTGTACAAAGCTCCCACACCTTCCTCGTCCAGACCAGCCAGAATAGCATGTACGTAGTACGGGAAGAATCGCTTCTCGTAGAGGATCGTCGACAATCGCTGTGCACATGCTCCCACTGACATGGATTTCCCATGTTGGTACTTGTACATCCTCACCATGGTGTCCAGCTTTTCCTTCAGAGCATTTCCATCGGCGGCGAAACCAACAACAGAAAGAATGATATTAGCTCCCTCGCCAGTCTCATCATCACCGCCGATCTTGAAGACTTTGGGGACCATGCGAGAGTTGATATTGTAGCCTGATGTGGAACGAGTGTCGCCGGCGAGGATAGCGAAATCAGCACCCGTGATACCGAGGGTGGAACCGCCATTATCGGTGTAACTAGTGTAGCGATTAGCCAATGTTACTGCTCGGTTTTATCAAGTCGTTCCTTACGGGTAGAACGAGTGTTGTTTGACATTAGCGGATGTTGGCTCAGAGAAGGAGTATCCGATAGTCCCAGAGTGGTTACCCATGAGCGACGTCATTTTCGGGAAGATAGAGCTTGATTTGAAGAGAATATCACAACGGCAGTCTGATAGAAAAGATTAAAGTGTTGGATGTAGAAGATTCTTGAGATTGGGGAGTTCTGGAAGATGGAGAGCAAAGAAGCTGGGTGTCTGACGCGATGCGGTAGCTGCCTTCTGATTAGGTAAGAAGTATCCAAGCTCCCCGAGAGCGCTGGAGGGCTATCTCGATAGTTACGCTCGGTCCCTCATTTATTCCTGGACGTTGAGTTTGTCATACTCTGATTCGAAAGAAGAATTGCTCATACCTTGGAGCTTATTCTACCGTGCTCTTGATCTCCTTCAGTCTCGACACTTCTACTTGGACACAAACTGCGGCGTGATGCTTGGTCTTGGTGACTATGAGAGCAGCAGTGAGGAAGAGGTAGAGCGCAGGGGTCCTTCGCCCAGCTCTCAGGTATTTTGAGCCCCGAAAGAGCAGCACCTAGGAGCTGCTAACTCCGAAGCAACAGCGCAACAAGGATATCCCACCTATAGCCTCACAAACTGGCCAGGACGAAGGTAACATGCCTCTTAATCCTCCGGGGGACCAGTAAGCTCCAAAGACTGGCGCTGACAATTTACCCAGGTCATAAACCATCTCTCCAACCACCAAAAGAGACACGCTCTCATGTTGCGACCGATTCAGTCCCAGAAGGACCCGTCCTTGGCCCCGCTGCTATCGACATGGCGCCCCTCTCGGAGGACAAGCATTCGACAAGTGGACGCTCATCTCCCTTCTCGGCTTCACGAAGTCTCGTTCAAGACCTCACTCTCCCTCCCGTTCCCAATCTAGACATCCCACCATCACCTCCCGGGTCTCCTAACCCAGCTGCAAACGCGAAATTCGAGCATTTCCTCTCGCTCAAAAAGCAAGGCGTCCACTTCAACTCAAAACTGGCCAGCTCGTCGTCGCTCAAAAATCCAAGCTTGCTGAAGAAGATGATGGAGCATGCTGGGATCAATGAGCAATCACAATATGACACATCGCTGCCAGCCGATCTATGGAATCCTTCCAATCTGCCCAAATGGGGTTTTAAGGAAGAGCTCCTGAGAACCCAACAAGATTTCCGTAAACAATCGGAGGAGAAAAGAGCATCGGGCCAACGAAGCTCGGTTGATTTTGTCACTGGATCTGCTTGAGGATTCATTCAGCGGGCACCAGACCACGATGACCGACCTTATGGTATGCCAGCTCTCGGATGGTATACTAACGACCTCGGGCGTATCATCTTTTGAGAAACGCGGACATTCCACATTATAATCCGAAAGGGTGGCTGCACCACGTCACCTGAATGCTTCGAATATTCAGTGACGCAGTAATTGCCTGCCCTTCACGGGAACTTCCGTTTCGGTATCCTAAGCTTCAAGAAGAACTTCTCTATCTTCGCTCAAAATCCAAGGCTATGTGCCCATCTCGGAGCAAAATACTGGTTGGTGTATCCAATGACTCCAAGAAGAGTCCTGGAAAGAGGATCAACAATACGCTTTGATTGACATAGCGCACACTTGGACTCGTGTATACTATCATACTTATGGATCATACATTGCAACAATGATGCTTGTTTCAGCCTCCTCCGCCACCACCACCACCGGCTCTGTGTTTGCGCCGCTTCGCCTTCTCATACAAACTTAAACAAGTAACCAACACCATTCGATCAAAGTCCTCTCCGTATTCCACTCTGATTTGCAGTTTCCCACCTCTGTCTAGCCCCGTCGCACCTGAGAATACTGCCAGAAGCTGCTCGGTGTGCTCATCCACGAGCTTATAGTTCTGACCGGTCCATTTAGACGGTGCTGAGTCTTCAACGCCAATGGTGCGTGTTCGCTTCCACAGGAATGACCGCCTCCCAGTCTGAGTCTGATCAGATTCGCATTGAACTGTCATTTCGAAGCGGTATTTTGGTTTGCGAATGAGTTCCTTGGTCATGTCCTCCCACTGGACCGAGTTCACATTGTCGGGGTTCCCAATGCCTATCTTGTAATCGCCGGACGACTTGGCGAATTTGGAGACGGCCACAATTGGACCTTTGCTGCTGGTACCAGCATGGAGAATAAGGTCTGGCTTGTTTGGGGTGAACTCAGATACTTCGCCGTAAAATAGAGGCTGGCCATCTGCTGAGTTGATGTCATAGTGTCGGCGGAAGAACTGGTTGGTGATGTTATACACGCGTGAAGGGACATTGTCGTCAATGGGAGGGGCAGATGCCGTTGACCCAGCACGACTTGAACCCGGTGGAGACATTAGGATTTCCAGGAGCAAGTATAGATATTCAAAGGTTATTAGATGGAGAGAGGTACTACCGGGGGCCGCAGATCCATTTATTATACGAGAGGTCCATAAGTTTTTTTGAGGCGAAGCATTCCACCAAAGAAAGTCCCTTGGGAAGCGAATACGAGCACCAAATCAGGTTAGACGAAAGTGCATACCTATTAAGACTTCGGGAGTAAATTTAGATACATAATTATAGTGTAACTAATTCTAAAGGGTTGTATTTAGTTGTATTTAGTGGATATATAACATAGTTGGTCTACATCCTGGACGATGACCGCGAATCTTAGTCAGCCAAGCTCTCCGTCAGCTCGACTGCCTAAGATAGCTCCCCATCTATCGTCATCACTTTACTGTGCTATCCATCTGTTGTCTTCCCTCCTTGTCTGCAATTTACCTCCCTTCTTCGAGCCCTCTTGAAACTGTCATTCATCTTCATTCATTATGAACCACTTCCCTGAAGCTTGGGGCCGCGTAGGTGGCACAACTTTCCCAGTCCTTGCTCTGTTACTAACTATCCGTCCAGCCCAGGAACGATGTCTACGGTGCCTACGATCACTCATATTTGCAGACCTCAGGACCAAAGGCCCATACCTCATCCCCTGCAGTGACGGGAACGTCAGTGGTGGGCGTCAAGTTTAATGGCGGAGTCGCTATAGCTACCGACAACCTGGGTATGCCATTCCATTGTCCCGTTCCGTTTCCTTCGCATTGCCAACTGACGTGATATGATTTGTGTAAATATAGCCTCCTACGGGTCCCTGGCTCGTTTCTCCGACGTGAAGCGTCTGCGTAATTTCGGCGATAAGGCAATGGCTGGCTTTGGCGGTGACGTTTCCGACATGCAATATCTCGACCGTCTCCTAGATAACATGGATATCAAGGAGAACTACTCGCCCCACGGCAACATGCTCAACGCCAAGAACCTGCACACGTACCTTGCAAAGGTTTTCTACAAACGACGCTCCGAGTTCAACCCGCTGTGGAACCACGTCCTTGTCGCAGGCTTCGATGAGCAAGGGGAGCCCTTCCTTAGCTCTGCAGATTTGCTCGGAACAACATTCTCTGCTCCTCATCTCGCTACGGGCTTCGGTGCTCATCTTGCGGTTCCGATCCTGCGCCGCAAGTTCCCCGAGGGTACCCCCCTTGAGCAAGTCAGCAAGGAAGAGGCCGTTGAGGCCTTGAAGGAGTGTTTGAAGGTTCTGTTCTACCGCGATGCACGAAGTGCCGACAAGTACTCGATAGCTGTGATTACGAAGGACGGTATTGACCTGAAGGAGGATGAGCAGATCCAGGGTCAGAGCTGGGCCTTTGCCGAGAGGATCAGGGGATACGGCGCCCAGACTGCTTAGATCCTAATTTATGTTTTTCTTTCACATGTAATGCACACGGGACTACGGACGCAAATATAAATTTTGGGTCTGAATAACATTGATCAATTGCAAAGACTGAAACGTGCGGGTAGTTATATACAACTTGAACCAGTACCAACCCCGTTCGTTGGTCTCAAGGCAAGTTCAAAGGAAATAAATTTAGAGCTTGGAGCTGGGCTTGTCAAAGACCACGCGGTTGACACAGGACCCGACGCCCTCCAGCGAAACCTCAACTTCGTCGCCGTCCTTCAACCACAAAGCAGGCTTGCGGCCCATGCCCACACCCTGGGGTCTGTCAAAAAGTCAGTCTATCAAATCCAAACGGCCATTTGCTTCCTAATCAGGGGGTACTCACGTTCCAGTAAAGATGAGATCACCAGGCAAGAGCGTAGTTCCCTGAGACAGGAAAGCTATTGTCTTAGCCACGCCGAAGATCATATCCTTAGTCGAGGAAGACTGGACCGTCTGCCCATTCAACTTGGTCGAGATAGCCAAGTTATTCGGATCCGCAATCACGCTGGAAGAAACAATGCCAGGACCAAATGGCGCCCATCCATCAAAGCCCTTACCCAGTCCCCACTGACCTCCACCCCGCTTGATCTGCCAATCGCGGTGGGAAACATCGTTGCCGACAGCATAGCCCAGCACATAGTCCAGAGCCTTGCTCTCGGGGACATTAGTGGCCTCTTTTCCGATGATGGCGACCAGTTCACACTCGTAATCCAGACCCTCGCCCTCCTGGGCAAGCTGGGCCACGGGGATATCATCGACGGGCCCGGAAATCGAGGTGACGGGCTTGTAGAACAACACTGGATACTTGGGAATAGGCATGTTCGACTCTTTGGCGTGTTGTTCATAGTTAAGACCCAGACATCGAACTGTGCCAATATCCTTACGGGCCAAGGGTGCGAGGAGCATTCTCACATCTGCGATCTGGTCGGTAATCCGATGCTGGGCAAAGATATCACCCTGGATGACTCTGGCCTTGGTAGCTTTGGCGATATCGCTCACTCCGGACGGAAGAAGAGCATCGCCGTAATAAATTTGGCCATCCTTGGCCAGGAAGCGGATGAGACGCTATTCAGGGAATCAGTATATGTTGATGTAATAGTACTTTCCATCACATGGTTGATCATATATATATACACACACACACACATATATATATATATATGTATGTATATTGTTTTTTTGTTCGTTTTATTTCTTTTCAAATGATAGAGATTGATCTTCAACTTACAGTAAAAGTAGACATTGGGGAATATGAAATATGGGGAGGTTGGAAGTTCGAGGGGGAAGACGGGTCTGATATCTCCACTCGGCCGGGAAAGACCTCTTTTTCCTCAGAACGGGAAACACATCCAGCTCCGTCCAATGATTTGCAGGCTTTTTCTCTCTTCATATTGAAGACAATGGCTAAGCTCTCCGGTCTCCAGAGGGATGTTCTCTCTCTATACCGAAAATGTCTACGGGAGATCCGAAATAAGCCTGAGGTGGGTTATATCACGCTCACACCTCATCAACTGATACTTACTCTATTGTAGGACTCCAGGATCAATTTCAAGAGATATGCCCGGTAAGATTCTATCAATTGCCTATCAGTCTACTCTATTCCCCCTGTTCTTTCTTTTCTTTTCCTTTTTTCTTTCCCGACGGCGTTCCCCCTAGATATCGGTACAATCCGGCTGAGACGGGACATCTACAGGGCAGAGTTCCAAAAGCATCTCTCGGTGAACAAGAAAGACTTTAGCACCATTGAATATCTCTTGCGCAAAGGCCATCGACAGCTCGAGTTGTATGCTACCCCGGGAATCCGCAATATCCGATGAGCGGACGGGGCCAGACCCCGGAATCTCTAGGTAGTTTTTTTGGCGCGAATTACACAGCTAGATTTGTATGTATCACGCCTTTCAACCGCCTGTCTCCACCAGTTCACTTATTGATATAGAATCGGAGATCTCCAGGGTCGCCGGTTTCACCCGGGACGGATTCCTGCGAGCATGTTGAACATGTTGGGCAAAAGGGATGGGATGTATTGAGGCCTGGTTTTGAAGGCATCTTGTATAATAGCATAACTAGTTAACTAGTTAACTGGTTATCATAAAGTGTTGAGTCATTATGGCTTTGTCATGGAGTGTTCTGTCCCTATTACTGTACAACTATTGACTCATTGTAAAGCCTTTGGAAGGTTCGAGGTTTCAAGTAATTACCAATGGATTATTCATACGATAAGTGCATTTGTCAGTAGATTATTGGAGTTATTCGTGTATGGATTGCTATAGAATGTATAGAAGAGAGTGGTTGTGCCTTGAAGTTGCTGGCGGCTTATCGAACGCCCCACAAGTTTCTGGATGCTTCCGGAGTATAAGCAAGACCATATACAACCTTGGAAGCAACAAAGATATAAAATGGTTATTCCAGGACAATTAGAACAGAACAATCAATCAGAACACAATCTTCAAAGCCTCTCAGAGACTCTCTATCTTTCTTACAACCTTCATCGATCCAAAAACCCTCCAAATCTAAAACAATGGCCTTCTTCTCCCAATCCGGCCTTTCGCCACTCTTCCTTCTCAACGACTACGAGGCCCCAAAACAATACAAGCCTCACAAATGTCCCAAGTCCTACCAATGCTCCAAGCCCCAAGCACGCAGTTCCTTCGCCCCAGCATTTGACGTGCGCGAGTTTACAAATGCCTACCACCTAGACGGCGAACTGCCAGGCGTGGACCAGAGCAACATCGAGATCGAATTTACCGATCCCCACACACTCGTAATCAAGGGCCACACAGACCGCGAGTACAACAATAGCAACAATGACAACAACGCCAACTCAAGCCGCAGCTCATCTCCTGCAGGCTGGCACCAAGCCACAGTCGAAGACGAGGATGCAGCATCGACTAGCTCGGCCGACACCGCTGCTTCTAAGACTACTTCTGCTTCACACACCGAGAAAACCGAGACTGACAAACCTCACTTCTGGGCTAAGGAGAGGTCGATCGGCGACTTCCAGCGCACTTTTAGCTTCACCGCGCGCGTGGATCAGGACTCTGTCCGGGCGAGTCTGAAGAATGGTGTCTTGTCTGTTGTCGTCCCGAAGGAGCCGACTCCTACGCCGAAGAAGATTCCCATCCTGTGATTTGAAACATGAAATCACTTTATGGCCGTTATTGGCTTGAAATCAATCCATGGATTGGTATAATTGATTGCATTGGGATCTCAGGTGGCGTTTCTTTACTTGCTGTGTTTGTACTATGATCTGACTTTGCTATGATAATTAATCGAAATTGATATTTATTATATTTACTTCGTATCCCATGTCGACAGGTAATACGCATCTGCATTATTTGCTAGGCTGTAGAGAACTGAGCCACATTGACCCTGCGCTTGTAATTAACCCCTTGCTTGACTCGACTATCCAGGAAAGCCCTGGACCACTGAAACAGCCACATGGTGAAGAACATGCATAAGGCAAGATAGCCGAACACTGAGATCGTATCATATCGGGGATATGCATGTATTCATTTCAGACTAGACTAAATGGTCAAAAGCATAAAATTTGTGAAACAGCAGCATATGGCATATACTCCGTAGAATTCATGGACTTGTGTACAACGCGAGATATTATTCATGCCAATTCCACTTCCAATTCCAAAAGGGTATACCTAATAAGACTCCAAATCCAAAATGTGTCCTAAACTCCTGCCAAAGAAAACACACCAACTCCATAATGAACTTTTGTAGCCGCCTAAGTGGACAGGCAAGATCAAAATAAARATAATATCCAAACGGGAATAGTCAATAAAAT